>JAZEWU010000059.1:1064836-1079664 GCA_036362915.1 Geotria australis | reverse complement strand
CTGGACTCGTTCAAGCTGACGCTGCAGGAGAGGGAGAGAAGGCTGGTGTCGTTCGTGGAGGGTGCGGCTCACTCCTCGGACGAGCTCAACGTGAGATCCATTCGTTCGTCCGTTGTCAGAAACCGCTTAGTCCTGTACACACCCAGTCACTGTGAGTGTGTGTGAGTGGGCGGCAGCGTGGCGCAGTTGGTACCATCCGCGCCTCACAGAAAGAATGGTCTTGCCCGAGGCGGTTCGATTCCCGCCTTGGGCGCCTTTCTGTGTGGATCCATAAGCGAAGCTCTGTTTGTGAGTTTAGGTCATGTGAAAAAGTGTGTAAGTGTAGTGCACCCGTAGATATGTTGGAGAAAACGAGCGAGCACACACAGCACTTACCTTAAAAGATGGTACCGACGTTTCGCTGAGACTTCCTCTCAGCTTCATCAGAGCTTGGAAAAGCCTACGAGTTAATTTCTGCCTGGAGTTTGTTATTCTCTCCCCCTGTTGTGCGTGGGTTTCCTCCGGGCTCTCCGGTTTCCTCCCACTACTTAAAATAAAAAAACACTCATTAATTATTTGGCCGATAACATCATAATATATAGGAAACATTGTCTAGTGGCAATATGGCGCCGGTAAACCGACTGGCTGCCTCCTCTGCCTCTCTACGCTTTCCTCGCTACGCCTCCTTCTCTCGTCGAATTAGAGAAGACCGAATTGCAAATGAGATGAATAATAATAATAGCATTTTATATAGCGCCTTTCACCCGAGGGACACAAAGCGCTGCACAAGGGCCGCGGAGATAACGGCATGTCAACAACGACAGAAAAAAAACAACTAATATAAAAAACCAAAGCAACACAAAATAAATGATTAAGGCCGCTTCGAATACACCGAAAGGTCGTGAAACTGGCAATCTCAAGAGCGGCAAAAATCTGCCAGCGTCCCCCCCTAAGATGGCCGTCACTTCCTTAAAGACAAACACGGAGGGAGACAGGGAGGAAGGGTGAGCGACAGGGAGGAGACACAGGCACACCCTACACATGAGACTAATTCAACGAACGAGCGAACGATTGACCCCAACCCCCCTGGCTTTCCCTCTTTTCGCGGCAGCGATCGGCCGACGAGACGCAGTCGCGCCTGCTGGGGAAGTACGAGGAGCTGATCTCGGGCATGTCGGCCGAGCGCGACGCGGCCTGCCGTGCCGTGGCCGAGGAACGAGACGGCCGCCTCGCGGAGCTGGGACGCGACCTCAGGGCCTTCGAAACGGCCCTGGGCGGCGTGAGGGCCACGCTGGGCCGAGTGGCCGCCCTCCGGGAGACGGATGGACAGGTGGCCTTCCTCAAGGTCAGGTCAAAACCGTGGTGGTGGTGGTGGTGGTGGGGGTGGTGTTGGCACGGTAGGGAGCACTGGTGGTGCCCCCGGCATGTTTGTTGTGTCCATGCAGGAGTCCCGTCAAGAGCTTGCAGGCTCACTGGGTATTTTTCAGCTGTAATAATAATACACATCGGTCTAACAATGAGCATCTATGTATGACAGTTAGCCAATGGCACTTGGGTCTGTCCCGTTACCTCCTCCTGCACCTAGCGTGTTGTTAGTGCGGCTACCTCCACCCCCCCTCCTCTCTTTCCTGCAACGCTTTGAGACCTCTGGGTGAAACGCGGTTTACAAATGTAACACATTATTATTTTAACGTAACGTATTACAAATATGAATTGTCTGTGTGCGCGCGCGTGTGTGTGCGTTCCAGAACTTTTCCCGGGAATGGCAGAGGTAAGCTGGCCTTAACGTTTCGAACACTGCCGCTCGATCGGCGTCGACAGGGCACCGCAAAGAGTTAATCGGCATCACGCGCACAGTATCTACACGTAACGGGTTCTCTACTCTGGTCTCGATTATTACAACACGGATCCACATTGACACCGGCTTGTGGGACTGTTTAATTTCACTCTTTGATTGGATGCCCTCCCCTTGAAATGGATGCCCGGGTGCCGTCGGCCCCTTTGCCCCCCCCTCTCTGCACGACACTGCCGCTGTTCCTCCCATCCCACCAGCTTCCATTCAACCAGTGCCCCCCCTCTCTCCCAACGACTGCACCACCACGAGCCCCCCCCTACCAGCCCCCTACCATCCCGTCGACTCAATCGCGCGCCGTGTTCCCACTCAGCATCACGGACTCGGCCGCGACGCCAAACGCCGACCCTCCGCCCGGCGCCGCCGGCCTCCCGCTCGCGGCCGCGGCTCCGCTGGAGCAACGCGCGGACCAGCTGCTGGCCTCGTACCGAACCTCCCGCGGCGTCACCCGCCCCTCCACCTCCGCCGCGGGTGGCCGCGCGTCGGCCCTGTCAGCGGGCCAGCGGCGCCAAGTCCTGCCGGCCTTCGGCGCGCTGCTCAACCAGGTGATGCTGCGCAACGCGGCCGCCGCCGCCGCGGGGCCTCCTCCGACGGCGGTGCCGACCGCGCCTCCGAGCGGCCCGCCGCCCATGCCCCCCGCCCCGTTTCCGCACGAGGCCCTGGCGCCGGAGTCCCGCCCTCGGGCCTACCCGCCCCGGATGCCGACGGAGCGGCAGGCCGAGGACGACGTGGACGGGTCGGCTGGGCCGGCCTTGCCGCCCCGGTGTCGGCCCGGGGAGGCCGCGGGGAAGCCGCTGCTGCCGACGAGGCCGATGAAGCCGGGCAGGGGAGACGGCGCGGCGGGCCTCGACGCCGGAGGAAACCCCCAGCGGGCCGAGCTGGTCAGGAACTGTGAGTCGATGACGACGGCGGTGACGACGGCGATGACGTTGCGATGACGTTATGATGACATGTATTAGTATTGTTATTAATCCTGTAACAGGGTCGTGGTGAACCGGAGCCTATCCCGGCTGAGACAGAGCGAGTCTATCACTCTCTCTCTCTCTCTGCCAGACGGCTTCTCACCGATGCTGAACGCGAACTCGGCGTCGCCCCGCCTGCAGCTGTCGCGCGACCTCCGCTCGGCCAAGCGCGTGGCCTGCCCGCAGTCGCTGCCGCCACACCAGCACCGCTTCGACAGCTCGCCCCAGGTCTCCTTCTTCTCGATGCTTCGAAGCGTGATGGTTGTATGACAGTTTCCCATTTAGTTTTGCGACAGGTTCTCCTTTGAGTCGCAGACAGCCCTTCGACATTTAGAGATATAATAGTCAGCGCTGGCCTTAAAGGCGGCAGGCGTTGGCCTTTCTTTTCGCTCCAGACTGAGCGGCTTCTGGCGTCTGTTGAGCTTCTGGACATCGACTATTGGACCTTTTTTGCCAAATAATGTAGAAAATACGAGGTTTTACCCTTTCCGCCAATGAGAAATAGTGTTAAGATCTTTAAACACTAAGTGGACACCTTTTTGCCAAGGTTCCAGTTTGCAAGCAGCCACACTACATGCTTGTGGCAAAAACATGCAAATGAATGCTATGATAATGCGTTGTCCTTCAAACTTATTGGCCCAACACCAGACGGCTTTCTCTGTAGCCCAGTCTGTGATAGCCAAATGCTGCCAAAAGGCAGACGTTCTCAGGACAATGCAAACATCAGTGCATCAACAGCTCGGGTCAAGCTGTTTAGACTATTGGACCTTTTTTGCTGTTGTATAAATAATAATCTCGTATTTTCTACTTTCGGACATTGTTGTCTTTCAGCTCCTGGGCTTCGAAGCGTTTGGTAGAATTTGCAGGCAATACCGAGTATTACTTAATAATAATAATCTACTTTTGTAACGCGCGCATTTTCTCCGGGTGCGTTGCACCCGTTGATTCGGAGGCGCGGAGCCCTGCTCAGTCGGTTTGTTGTGAGTCGGTGAAGAGGTGACTTTTTAAGAGTTTTTTTAAGGCTGTGGGGGACTGTGTTTGACGCAATAGGTGTGCCTGCAGGTTGTTCCAGGTTGCGGGTGCCGCGACCGAGAATCGTCGTTTCGCGAAGGTTGTAATAATAATAATAATTTTACATTTATAACGCGTGGCACATATTCCATTCAATGTCGAAGGTATTCATCGACGAGAGAACGACTCACAGAGGCGTAGCGAGGAAAGCGCAGAGAGGCGGAGGAGGAGGCAGCCAGGCGGTTTGCCGGCGCCATATTGCCACACACTACTTCCTACATATTATGTTATCGGCCAAATAATTTATTAGTACGGGACTGTGTCGGGGATCGCGACGCGAACGCTTCTCCCTCGATCGCCCCCAGGTGCTGGCGGCCGAGAGCCAGTTCTCGGGCTGCCGCTACTGGGAGGTGCGCGTCGAGTGGGCGAGGTGGTGCACGGTCGGCGTGGCCTACGGCTCGATCCCGCGCAAGGGCTCCAGCGACCTGTGCGGCCTGGGCATGGCCGGCGCCGGCTCGTGGTGCCTGGAGAAAGACCGCGGCGCCTACGTGGTGCGGCACAACGGCGCCAGGATCCCCGGCAAGCCGTCGGCAGCCCTCAGGACGGTCGGCGTGCTGCTAGACTGGGACGCCGGCGCGCTGTCGTTCTACGACGCGGACTCGATGCAGCTGCTGCACGCGTTCCGCCACGTGTTCGAGGAGCCGCTCTACCCGGCGCTGGGCATCAACCGCAACGACGACTCGGTCAGCTTCGTGAACCTCGGCTAATGGGGGGNGGGGGGGGGAAGCCGGGGAGGATCGCGTCTGTTGAACGGGTCTTTCGGCGGAGGTAGTGAAACGAGTGAGCTTAGGAAAACAGTTATAGGCAGGGCCGGCGCTACCATTAAGGCCAACCAGGCAGCCGCCTAGGGCCCAAACCTCAGACAGGCGCATTACTGACCTTTAAGCGTCAAGAGTTTTATGAAAAATATTGTTTTAAGATAAACATAATAAAAGGAGGGCGGCACGGTGGCGTAGTGGGTAGCGCTGCCACCTCACAGCAAGAAGGTCCCGCGTTCGAATCTCGGCTCGGGGTGCCTTTCTGTGTGGAGTTCGCACGTTCTCCCCGTGTCCGCGTGGGTTTTCGCCACCGGGCACTCCGGTTTCCTCCCACCGTCCAAAGACACGCTGCCAGGTTAACTGGCCTACTGGAAATGTACTCAGTAGGCCTATTAACTTGGCAGCGTGTCTTTGGATGGACTGGCGTCCCATCCTCGGTGTTCCCCTGCCTTGCGCCATGTGTGTAAGTGAAGTGTAACCCGTCGGTATGTTGGAGCAAACGAGCGAGCACATACAGCACTTACCTTAAAATATGGTACCGACGTTTCGCTGAGACTTCCACTCAGCTTCATCGGTACCATCTTTTAAGGTAGGTTGCTGCATGTGCTCGCTCGTTTGCTCCAACATATCGACGGGTACACTTTTTCACATGACCTAAACTCACAAACAGAGCTTCACTATGGCGTTCATTGCTAGTTCATAACGAGTTGGCATTTTTTTTTGTGGGTGGGGGATGCAAGTAGCTGGCCTTGCCTAGGGCACAAAATAGTCTGGCGCCGGCCCTGAGTATAGACACAGGTGTATTTACGTGGCTGGGATATTTTCCCCCAGTGATATAAAGATAGATGTTTATTATTACAGCAGAAGAATACCCGGTGAGCTTGCAAGCTCTTTACGGGACTCCTGCATTGACACAACAAACATGCAAATTGCTGACAATAATTCTAATATATCCAAGATTCATATATACGAGCAAATTTAAATCAACGAAACGAAAAAAACAATTTTAAACGTAGCATCGCACACATTTTTGCACAATCATAAGGTAAACAGTAGCACACAGTGTTGCACAAGTTTGAAAGGTGAAACGATTCCAATAAATTGCGAAGAGACAACGGAGCGCAAAAGTGTAACAGTGAGATGGGAATGAGATGAATAAACTTGTTGCAAATGTAAGTAAAAAGCGCATGCAGCCCTTGAAACGAGTCTATGAATCCCTGAGTCTCCATGTATCTATTTAAGTATATATCTCTATGATTCTCCATGTATCCCTATGACTCTATGCATATCAGTCTCTATGTATCTGCTTAGCTATCACTCAGTAGAGTTGCAGCTAAGCAGACATTTTTTATTCTAATAGGGATCCAAGACGCCTCAACGAAGGATAGTGACTTTAGCTCGGAGTCTCTATGTATCTCTTCGAGTCTGTATCTCGATGAGTCTCTATGAGGCAGCAGCAGCTGTTATCCCGCTGCAGGGAAACCTCTATGGTTTCACGAAACAAGTCAATTCAAAGGTCCAGGGTTTGCTCAGTGTTGCCACCTGTCCCGGTTTTTTCCGGGATTGTTTTGTGTTGGATCCCTAATGCTGAGTTCAGCCTCCATCCCCAAATCCGCCGGGTCAAAATAATAATAGCATTTTATATAGCGCCTTTCACCCGAGGGTCACAAAGCGCTGCACAAGGGCCGCGAAGAGAACGGCATGTCAACAACGAAAGAAAAAACAACCAAAAAAAATGGGGTTCTTTTTTTTGGGGTACGCGCCAACATTTATTATAATCATTTTACATTTAGAACGCGTGGCACATATTCATTCAATGTCGAAGGTACTTACTCGACGAGAGAACGACTCGGAGGCGTAGCGAGGAAAGTGCAGAGAGGCGGAGGAGGAGGCAGCCAGGCGGTTTTGCCGGCGCCATATTGCCACCAGACACTGCTTCCAATATATTATGATGCGCAGTACACGAAATAACCGAGCAGGGAAGGGACAGCCGGGCCGTGTGGCTGGGTTGAGTTCCCACTGTAGTGGTGGACAGTGTGATGAGGTAATCTTAAAGACATGTTCAGGCAGGTCTGTCGGAGGGAGGGGGCTCAGGGGGAAAAAGTGGGCGATTCGACACCCACCCTCATTCTATTGCCTTCACACTTATTGTATTAAATATCACACGTTCAAGAAGAAGGAGCCAGCGAGGCGGGTGACGTCAGTAGGAGTCTGGATAAAGCCGAGAGATTAGGGGCAGAGATTCTGCGAGAGGCTTTGTGCGGAAAGCGAGAGAGTGGTTTTCCGAGTGTTGGGATCTAAGGGAGGGAGGTTCCACTGCTAGCCTGAACCCGAGACAGAGCGCCGGTAGAGCGTCAACCCGGGAGAAGTCACAGATCGAGCTGCGGATTTACTCGCCGGCCGCACAACTGCTGTATGGATTGGTGCCCTGTGGAGCGCTAAAAGGACAAGTTGCTTTGGAACACTTCACGCTTCGGACTTCGTAACAGCAGATCCCGGCTCACGCAGGCGGAGGGAGCGGTGCAGGCAGCGGCGGTAGCTCCTGCCATGAGCCCGGAGACTTGGGCTCTTGTGGGAGCTTCTCCACTTCATGTTGTCGAAACCCGGGGACATGAGTGTGACACAACCCCCGACGGCACATTCAGACACGATGCCTGGTGGGTCAGCACAATGTTATCGGCCAAATAATTAATGGCTGGTTTTTTTTAGTTGTGGGAGGAAACCGGAGAACCCGGAGGAAACCCACGCAGAACAGGGGGGAGAACACACAAACTCCGCACAGAAAGGCGCCCGAGTCGAGATTCGAACCCGGGGCCTTCTTGCTGTGAGGCGCAGGTGTTATCCTTTAAAAAAAAAAGTTGCTATACAACACAGACACATGATGGGGATTCATTTGCGCCCTTCAGCGCATTGAACGGACCGATATTGAGTGAGCTGTGACGATTTTGCGACAATCGGATTATTTTGGTACTCCGGATCACCCCAAACTGTTCAAGGATCTGTGGCCGCCAGACCAGACCAGCCGACACTCATCCACACAGTCATGGTCAGTGGGCGAATCGGCGCCAGACTAGAGCAATCAATATTGATCCACACGTGGTTTGTAGGCGCCAGACCAGAGCAATCGAGACTTATACAGCCAGACCAGAGCAATCGACGTCACGTACCTCCAGAGTGGGGGGGACCTTGGGGGGGAATCCCCCTCGTGACGTCGACCGCATAGCGAGACATCCGGTCCTCGTGCTGGTGAATCATCAAAGCCTCGATTCCGCATGTATCGAGTACACCGCTCACGATTTACGGTGCATAATGCCTCCCACAATAATGTTTTTTTAGAATCGATCAACTAATATTTGCATTTGGAATCGATTCATTGCAGTCGCCACGGCAGAAATAGGATTGTTCACGCGGCGCCAAGGTTATGATTCTGCAAGAATCGATACTCGACTAGGGTATATTTCCCTGTGAGGAATCCATCCATATCTTCACCCGTCCACTCATGGCTGAAGGAGACGACGAGATTACGCGTGACGTCACCGCAAAGTGACACAGGCGGCCGGCCATCTTACATAGGGTCAGCTGCCCTCAATGTTATAGAGACTCCATGTTACTGAGGGAGCTCACGTCGATCCTCCCCATTCACTCCGTGTGGAACTTCTCCCTTACCAACATGGCCGGGGTGGCTTCGTCTCACCGTTCGCGACGACTCGACGGCCCCCAACCCCTCAGTCCTCCTCCTCCCCCTCAGGAAGTCATGAGGGTTTACCTCAAAAGTTAAGTTTCGTTAGAAGTTATAAACTTGGACAAACGCCGGCTGTCGTTTGCTAAACAGGTTAATTTACCACAGCGATGCGGCGTGTGTGAGCGGGAGTTCGCCGGAACTGTTTGGTTGTTGTGTGGCGACTTGAAGTCTGAGGGAGCGAGGCGATGGATCACACCTCCGATCATCATGGGTAAGTGTGTAAACTTTTACACATATTTTACACTCTAATAGTCTAATTACACAAATCCCCGATGTAATCGCAATCATAGGGCGGCGGGGTGTCTGTGCAGTTGATAACATCTGCGACTCACAGAGAGAAGGTTCTGCCCGAGGCGGTTCGATTACCGCCTCTAACGCTGGCTCCTATCTCTAACACTGGTTCATGTCTCTAACACTGGCTCCTATCTCTAACGATTGCTTCCATCTCTAACGCTGTGACTCCCATCTCTAACACTGTGACTCCTGTCTCTAACACTGGCTCCTGTCTCTAACACTGGCTGCTATCTATAACATTGGCTGGTATCTAACACTGGCTCCTGTCTCTAACACTGGCTGCTATCTCTAACGCCGGCTCCCATCTCTAACATTGTGACTCCCATCTCTAACATTATGGCTCCTATCTCTAACACTGCCACAGGCGGTGTGACTCCCACCTCCGGCGCCTTTCTGTGTGGAGTTTTTGTGTTATCTCCCGCTGTTCTGCGTGGGTTTCCTCCTGGTTCTCCGGATTCCTCCCACAACTAAAAAACACCCATTAATTAATCGGCGTATAACATAATATATATAGGAAGCGGTGTGTGGCAATATGTTGGCGCCGGCAAACCGTCTGGCCGCCTCCTCCGCCTATCCCGGCAGACACAGGGCGCAAGGCAGGGCTATACCCAGGATAGGACGCCAGTCCATCGCAGGGCACCTGGGGCAATTTTACTCAGTAGGCCAATTAACCTGGCAGCGTGTCTTTGGACGGTGGGAGGAAACCGGAGTGCCCGGTGGCGAAAACCCACGCGGACACGGGGAGAGAACATGCAAACTCCGCACAGAAAGGCCCCCGAGCCGGGGATTCGAACCCGGGACCTTCTTGCTGTGAGGCGGCAGCGCTACCCACTACGCCACCGCAGCACCATCATCACTATCGAAGACAAAGATCCCCCGTATAGCCTGTTGAGGCAAGTGCCGTTAGCGAGCACCTATGAAGGTCGACACGGCACACGATGGGGTGGGTGACCAGCACCACGCCATCACCACCACCATCACCACCATCAACACGATCTAATCAGCATCATCATCATAATGACGAATGAAGGATTGGGGGGGGGGGTGGGAACTCGCCCGCCGCGCCTGATGATTGTTACACACACAGCGATAATTTAACAATGGGACCTAATCCTCACTCGTGTTTCCCATTGCGTGCAGGCTGTCACGCTGAGGAGCGACTCTCGCTTAGCCACGCTCAGCCGCTGACCGTGCAAGCGAGCAAGTGACTGTGTTGTGTGAGCGGGCGGTTGAGTGAGTGTGTGGTCGAGTGAGTGATCGTGTGTGTGTGTGAGTGAGCAACCTCCCTTCCATTCCCATCCCTCCTTCAATCCCATCTCTCTCTCCACCTCCACGCCCTCGTTTCAACTCCCATCCTCCACTCCCTCAACTCCTTCCCATCCCATCCCATCCCTCCCTCCCACCATCTCCCTCACATCCCTTCAATCCCTCCATCCCTCCACGCGTATCCCTCCAATCCCTTCAATCCACTCCATCCCTCCCTCCACCTTCCTCATCCCATCCCATCCGTCCACCTCCCTCCCTCCCTCTCATTCCTTCAATCCACTCCATCCCATCCCTCCCATCCCATCACCTCCCTACCTCCCATCCCTTCAATCCACTCCATCACTCCATCGCTCCGCTTTACCGCTCCGAGGATGGATGCGAGCGCGGGCCTGCGCGCGTGGCTCTCGGCGCTGGGACTCGACGCCTACCTGTCCGGCCTGGTCGACAACGGCTACGACGACCTGGAGATGGCCTGCCGCCTGGGCCACGCCGACCTCGACGCGGTCGGGGTCACCGACCCCGGGCACCGGCGCCGGCTGCTCGACGCCGCGGCCCGGCTGCTGCGAACCTCCGCCGGCTCGACCGCGCCGAGCGCCGCCACCGCCGCCGCGGCATCAAGCGCGATCGCGACTTCAACGGAGACGCAAGCCGGTGGTTTGCCGTCGGCGTCGACGGGACTTTATTTCACCCTGGAGCCGCACGATATAGGTCTGGAGGAGGTGGGGAATGGAGGTGGTGGTGGTGGTGGTGGTGGAGCAAAGTTCTCGAGGCTGAAGCTGAAAGCCAGGCTGTTGGAGCTCCTGGAGGAAGATGGCGTCAGGCTGAGTCAGCCCAAGTTCCGAGGAGAGGTGAGCGGAGGGGGTGGTGAGTGGGTTGGCGAGTGGGTGGTGGTGGTGGTGGTGGATAGTGGATGGGTGAGTGGGTGAGTGGTGGTGGTGGAAGAGGGGGTGAGTGGGTGGTTGTGGAGGCGGCTGCCGCTGCTCATTCAGTGGCAGCATCACCACCATCACCCACCCTCCGTCGCACCCACCATCTAGTGTACTCACCCGCTCACTCACTCGTTTACCCACTCGCACACACTCACCCACCAACCCACGGTGTGTGTGTGTGTGGCTATAGAGAGGGAGTCAGCGTGTGGGGATGCTGACTGACCACCCACCCACCACTCCACACACACTGTGTGTTTGTGTGTCTGCTGTCTTTACGATCTATGTCCTATAATTTATCGCGATTGCTTGACTCTCAGTTTATCTGTCCTGATGTTACTGACATGCCGTTCTCTCCACAGCCTTGTGCGGCGCTTTGTGACCCTCGGGTGAAAGGCGCTCTATAAATGCTATAATTATTATTATTAGAGGGGCAGTGTGTGGGAGAGCTGGCCCACACACCACCCACCCACCCACCATCCACTCACCCACCTACCGTGTGAGTGTGTGTGTAGAGGGGCAATGAGCGTCTGGGGGAGCTGTCCCGGCTGTACGCAGAGCGGCTCCAAGTCCCCGCCGAGGACGCTCACGAGTCCCTCATCCAGATACACATGCGGCACGTGCAGGAGGTGAGGCAAAGACAAACGTTCCCCCAGGTAGCCTCACACGGGCTCTAGGGGCAAGTGCTGTTACCGAGTAGTGGCGACTGTGCAGGAGGTAAGGCAAAGACAAACGTTTCCCAGGTAGCCTTTGACAGGCTGTGGGAGCAAGTGTCTCTTAGCAAGCAGCAGCAGCACGTATGAGAGAGACACACAAAGATAAAGATCCCCCAGGTAGCCTCTGACAGGCCGTAGGGGCAAGTTCTGTTAATAATAATAATAATTTTACATTTATAGCGCGTGGCACATATTCATTCAATGCCGAAGGTACTCATTCGACGAGAGAATGAGAGGCGTAGCGAGGAAAGCGCGGAGAGGCGGAGGAGGCAGCCAGGCGGTTTTGCCGGCGCCATATTGCCACACACTGCTTCATATATATTATGTTATCGGCCAAATAATTAACGTGTTTTTTTTAAGTTTAGCGGGTCTGCGAAGGCTACACGTGGGATCTTTGTCTTTGTGTCGCCACAGGAAGAAGATTTTAAAGTCACAGACCTCATCGCAGACAGGCTGCACACACAGGTAACCCACACGGTGACGAGGTGACATCATCGTTGTTGTTACCATGATCGTCATCATTACCAACATCATCGTCTCCCTCCGTGTTTGTCTTTAAGGAAGTGACGGTCACCTTATGGGACGCTGGCAGATTTTTGCCGATGTTAAGATTGCCAGTTTCACGACCTTTCAGTGTATTCGAAGCAGCCTTAATCATTTAACTTTCGTTGCTTTGGTTTTTATTGGCTGTTTTTTTCCTGTCGTTGTTGACATCCCGTTCTCTCCGCGGCCCTTGTGCAGCGCTTTGTGACCCTCGGGTGAAAGGCGCTTTATAAAATGCTGTTATTATTATTATTACCATCATGATTGTCATCATCGTCATAATCATTCCCTGTCAGGTAATACTTGGTGTTGCCTGCGAATTCTACCAAACACTTCGAAGCCGAGGAGCTGAAAGACAACGACGTCCAGAAGCTGACCATCGTGCTTCGAAGAATCGCAAAGAAGAAGAAGATCATTACCATCATCGTCATTGTCATCACAACCATCACAATCATCATCACCATCATCATCATCACCACCACCACCATCACCACCACTCCCATCAACTCACCCCATCATTCCTCTATGTATGAAGGTCTCTCCGGGGGTGCTTCACACTGTGTGTGTGTGATGTGTGTATGTCCAGTCTCCACGGCATTCCCCTGAGAGGGGGGGCGGCAATCGCAAGCAATCCATCCCGGACACTCCCAAGCGAGCCCCGCACTCCGACCTACCTCGAACGTACGTAGCCCCCCCTTGCCCCCCACAAACACTCAGCGTCGAATTATATTCCATTCTTCGAAGCGTGATGGTTACTTGACAGTTTCCCATTGCAACAGGTTCTTCTTTAGTTGCAGACAGCCCTTCAACATTTAGAGATATAATAGTCGGTGCTGGCCTTAAAGGCGGCGGGCATTGGCCTCTCTTCTTGCTCCAGACCGAGGGGCTTCTGGTATCTGTTGAGCTTCTGGACATCGTTGTCGTTCAGCTTGGCTTCAAAGTGTTTGGTAGAATTCGCATGGAATACCAAGTATTACTTAACAAGGATCGCGACGTGAACGCTTCTACCTTGATCCCCAACACTCAGCGTAACCTATGGGCACCTTTTTTGCCAGTATACAAATAATGTAGAATATATAAAAGGCTTCACCTCTTCTGGCAATGAGAGACGTGTTAAGATCTAAAAACACCAAATGGACACCTGTTGCAAAGGTTCCAGTTTGCAAGCAGCCACACTACATGCTTGTGGCAAAAACATGCAAACGAATGCTATGATAATATATGCATTGTCCTTCAACCTGATTGGCCCAGCACTAGAGACAGCTTTCGTTGGAGCCTAGTCTCAGTGCTTTGCCAAGTGTTGACAAAAGGCAAACAGTTGTCAGACAATGCAAGTCAGCTAGACCCGAGCTACTAATGCATTGATACTTGGATTATGAAAGGGTGGGTGAGTGAACAAGTATGTTGGTGAGTGGGTGAGTGGGTGAGTGAGTGACCGGGTGGGTTAGTGTGTGAGTGTAGCTAACAGCACTTGACCCTATGGCCTGTGTGAGGCTACACGGGGGAGCTTTGTATTTTGCATGAGAGGGTGGGTGAGCGAGCGAGCGAGTAGGTTGGTGAGTGGGTGGGTGGGCAGCCACGCAGTAAGCCGGTGCCAACATTTGCCAGACATCGCGGCGTCCGCTACGTACTAAGACGTTACCGGCCACATGGCGAGTGTGTTGGTGTTCTAGCCGCGGGAGGAAACCAGAGTACCCGGAAAAAACCCACGCGGACATGCAGAGAGAGAGAGACACAAACCCCACACAGACAGACGGGAATCGAACCCAGGAGAGATGTGTGATGCGTTGCAGCGCTTTGTGACCCTCGGGTGAAAGGAGCTATATACAATTATATTATTATTATGTTTCATTCTTCACAGGGGTTCCTTTCACAAGCCTCGATCGGACGAAGGTAAGAAACTGCCCACACACTGACTAACAGGGCCAGCCTGGCTCAGTTCCCTCATTACATCCATTTTTCCACTGCCGAGACAGGGCCAGCCTGGCTCGGTTCTTAGTTAACATGCTTTTTTCCTCTGGCAAACAGGGCCAGGCAAGCACGGTTCTCTAGTTTCATCCCTTTTTCCACTGGCAAAGAGGACCAGGCATGCACGGTTCACTAGTTGGCCCCCTTTTTCCCACTGGTAATACAGAGGCCAGCCTGACTCGGTTCCCTCATTACATCCGTTTTTCCACTGCCGATACAGGGCCAGCCTGGCTCGGTTTGCTAGTTAGCTCCCTTTTTTCCACTGGCAAACAGTGCCAGCCTGGCTCAGTTCCCAAGTTACCTCCATTTTTCCACTGGCAATACAAAGCCAGCCTGGCTCGGTTTCTCTAGCTCCCCTCCTGCTGTGTGTGTGGGAAGAGATGGGGGGTGAGTCCAGACTGCTGGCTGTGCCGCGTTGCCCGCTCAGAGCCCCCTGTCTGTCCCTGTGCCCCCCAGGCAAGAAGAAGAAATCCTTCTGGACGAACTTCCAGAAGAACCGGGAAACGGAGGGAACGCCAGCCACAGGTGACCTGGACACGCGTGTGTGTGTGTGCGTGTATGCGTTGGGGGCAGAGATGACCTCCCAAGCGAAATGCTGAGGGAGGGTGGCGTCTGTGTAGAGACTGCCCTTTATAACATCATTACAACGAATATAGAAAATACGAGGTTTTACCCTTTCCGGCAATAAGAAAACAGTGTTAAGATGTTTAAACACTAAGTGGACACCTTTTTGCAAAGGCTCCAGTGTGCA
>JAZEWU010000059.1:834634-846303 GCA_036362915.1 Geotria australis | reverse complement strand
GCTCCAGTGTGCAGGCAGCCACACATGCTTGTGGCGAAACCATGCAAGTTAATGCTATGATAATGCATTGTCCTTCAAACTGATTGGCCCAACACCAGACGGCTTTCTGTACAACGGCAAACATTTCCAATGGTCAAACCCGCAATGTTTGAAACTGAAAGCATCCACAGTACCATACAACAGATTAGTGTGTCCCGCATTGGCGTCCCACAGATGCAGCACGTTGTGTAAGCTGGAGGCGGGTTTACGACAATTATTTTTCCGTGATTTAACTAATAAAAAAATCGATAATCTCCCATGACAATTGTCTCCCCTGAACACGTGCAAGTACCCCACACAAAGCCCTCATCACAATAATTGCTACCCATCCGTGAAGTCAACCACAATCGCAACAGATAATCCCGCGAATGATCAAAACATCCCTCACCCCCACCGTCACGATAGGGTAAAAGAATGATACATTTTCACATTTTGAAAAAAATGCAATTTCTGTTCGGGATTATCATGGACAGGATCTCCAGGCGCAGCCGGGGTATGGAGAGTGTCCAGTTTGGGGGTGTGGAGGTGGCATCGCTGCTGTTTGCAGATGACATTGGTCTTCTCGCCTCATCCGATTGTGACCTCCGACGGGCACTCGAGCGTTTCGCGGCTGAGTGTGAAGCGGCTGGGATGAGAGTCAGCACCTCCAAATAGGTGGCTATGGTCCTCTCACGGAAGGGTTTCCCATACCCCCATCCATAATGATTATTTGCAAATATGCCGCGATATTCACGTAGTCCGATCACAAAAAATGCAAGTGTCCATTAGGATAACATATGGCAACAGGCATCGTGGTGCGCCAAAGTAATTTAGGCAGCAGTGTTCGAGACACATATAAATCAAAACCTATCCACCGGTCAGTATAATTAAATTCGACACGTAAATATACAATCCAAAACGTGATCTAAAATGATTTATAATAATAATAGCAATAATAAAGTATAAAATACGACGTTTTTACCCTTACCGGCAATAAGAACACAGTGTTAAGATGTTTAAACACCAAGTGAACACCTTTTTGCAAAGGCTCCAACGAGGTCTAATGGTCTTAATAGCAATAATAATAATAATAGCATTTTATAGAGCGCCTTTCACCCGAGGGTCACAAAGCGCTGCACAACGACAGAAAAGAACAACTAATAAAAACAAAGCAACAAACAATTTAATGATTAAGGCCGCTTCGAATACACTGAAAGGACGTGAAACTGGCAATTTTAAGAGCAGCAAAAATCTGCCAGCGTCCCTTAAGATGGCCGTCACTTCCTTAAAGACAAACACGGAGGGAGACAGGGAGGGAGGGTGAGCGACAGGGGGAGACATAGGGACACAGAGACAGAAAGATAGACACAGACATGAGGGGGAAACAACGCCAATACAAATCAAACAATTAACATTGAAGCACAAGACAAAGACGAACGCAACAACAAAGAAAAAACGCAGCCACCCATAACAACTGTAATGACCCGTGTATGGTCAAGGGGTGGTGGACGAAATGGTGGACGAAGTGGATAGAAGCCGGGCAGGTTTCAACTAGTTCCCCGATGGCGCCAATAAGGCAGGGACGAGGGGAAGGGGCCGGGCAAGTTTTGACTTGCCCCCCTGTGTCATGTTGACTTAGGAGAACCCCTGGGGCGCACACCATTGTGTGGAGATTAGTAGAGGCTAAATTGGGAATGCGGGAGATGAATCATCTCCGAGTTGACGTCACAGTTTTTTTAGCATAAAACAGGGCTGCGAAGGGCCGGGAGGGGAGAGTCTGCTTGGGAGTGACGAGGATACGGCTGTTCTGTGAGGAGGGCCTCCGTGCCGGGCTGCGCCGGCAGCGCGGCCCGGGGTGCGCCTGATACGGCTCCGCCGGTGTGCGTGTGGGCTGGAGAGAGAGAGCTGAACGGCGTAAACCCGCCTCCACCCGACACACCCAATTGGTAAGACGTTGTCACGTGAACAAAACGTGCCAATTGGCATGTTTTGGCTGTATCGGGTGGAGGCGGTTTTACGACACTTATTTTTTATGTGATTTAATTAATAAAAAGAGCTATACATAGAGACTTATAGACGTCACATGGAATCTAAAATTCGCCTCGGTTGGCATGGCAACCGACCCAAAATAATAATAGCATTTATATAGCGCCTTTCACCCGAGGGTCACAACGCGCTGCACAAAGCTGCGGAGAGAACGACATGTCAACAACGACAGAGCACGGAAAATCAGCAACACATTTTTTTTTGGCTTTTTTTTTATAATCCGAGCTGTGGAGAGAACGGCATAACAACACCGGGGAGACAGAAAACTGAGAGTCAAGCGATAGCAACGAATTATAAGACAAAGGACAAAAGGAAAAACAACAGGAAAACAATAATAATAATTCTACAACAAGCAAGGAGGGAACAAATGTCCCCGAGCAGACGCAGATCGGAAGAGAGAGAGAGAGCCGGCACGGCACCGATAACCCGCTCCAACAATCCAAGCCCGAGGAAGGAACGAATGCTCCCAAAAAGGCGCAGGTATGAAGAGAGCCAACAACCTGGCACGACAGCACCGAGCCGCATCAGAAGTCCTGACAGGACGGCTTGAAGGCTTTACGGAACAAATAAGTCTTAAGACTAGATTTGAAGAAGTTCAAGGACTGCGCTGAACGAATTTCCAGTGGAAGAGCATTCCAGAGTCTTGGGGCAACGCGCGAGAAGGCTCTGTCACCCATGGAATGGAGGTGCGACCTGGGAACAAACAGCAAGCGTGTATTGGAGGATCGTAGTTGTCGTGTTGGAGCGGGTTATCGGAAGTAAACAAATACAAAAATGTAATACCAAGTATTACTTGAGAGGGGGGGGTCAAGGTAGAAGCGTTCACGTCGCGATCCCTGTCAGGTAATACTTGGTATTGCCGCCTGCGAATTCTACCAAACACTTCGAGGCCGAGGAGCTGAAAGACAACGATGTCCAGAGGCTGACCATCGTGCTGCTTCGAAGAATCGCAAAGAAGAAGACTTGACAGGGATCGCGACGTGAACGCTTCTACCTTGATCCCCATCAATCAGCTAACTGCACTTCTGCAGCTTGCGATCCGGCGCGCTCGCGGGCTCGCCCGGCCTTGCAAGAACGTGTGCCTCTTTAGTATTACCGCTATCATGAACGCATGTTAGTTATTATGAACGTATGTTTGATGAGCGTATTTCCCTTTCCATCACACAACTACTATGTTCCTGCTTACATTGTTTTACAATGTACGTTTTCCATGTGTGGTGTTTGAGGGGCAGCACTTTGATACAGCTAGTAGCGCTGCCGCTTCACACCAACAAGGTTCCCGGGTTCGATTCTCGGCTCAGGTGGCGACTTTCTGTGTGGAGTTTGCATGCGCTCCACAGTGAGTCACGCCCACCCTGTCCACCAGGGTTCGGCTCCTCTGACAGACATTGTCAAGAGTGATTGGCGCCCAGAATCCCCACAGTTAAACGCGATGCCCAATACACCACATTGAACTCAGGCCCTCCCGTATCCCAATATGTGCGACATGCACACGTGCAAATCAACGTATCAGTTTAGCCCTGGCTACACGCAGCTAGCTTGTGGAGGAGGTGGAAAGGTACCAGCTTTACATAGTTGGTCCTACCTCCACACACAGCGTTGGTTCTGGAACGAAACTTCTCGATCGGGGGTGGTCCGGGCTGGCCCCTGGTGAGCGGCCCAGGGTGGATGTCGGTGATACTCTCGAGGCCCCGACTGGGGTGCCGCACACTTAGTGAATGTTTCTTGTCTCGGTGGACGAGAACATTCATCAACTGTACACATGTCTTATGTGAATGCTATGACAACAATTACATGTACCGTACTGGTAACCGCTATACATAGTATCCGTATGCATTTACATTGGGGGCACGGATTTCACCGCTGACCTACCCTGCCGTCCCAATTAGAGGTGGTCTAGGCCTTTTCTTCAATTAATACTCGAATTATAATTACCCGGGGCACACACCACGTCTCACTGACGACACCTACTCCTATCTCTAATACTGCCCCCTATCACCACACCTACCATCCACACGTTTCAAGAGAAATTAAGTCCTGCCCAAGGCAGTTCGATACGTGCATCGGGCGTCTTTGTGTGCTGAGTTTGTGTGTTCTTCCTCTGTTCTGCGTGGGTTTCCTCCGGGTTCTTCCCACAACTAAAAAAAAAACTCATTAATTAATTGGCCAATAACATCACAGTGTATAGGGAGCAGGTTGGCGCCAGCTGACCCCCTGGCTGACTCCCCACCTCTTTGCGGTTTCCTCGCAGGGTGGCGCAGTGGTAACATCTGCGCCTCACAGAAAGAATGGTCATGCCCGAAGCAGTTCGAATCCCGCCTTGGGCACCTTTCCGTGTGGAGTTTGTGTGTTCTTCCTCTGTTCTGCGTGGGTTTCCTCCGGGTTCTCCGGTTTCCTCCCACAACTAAAAAAACACTCATTACTCAGTTGGCCGATAACATCATAATATATAGGATGCAGCATGTGGAAATATGGCGCCGGCAAAACCGCCTGGCTGCCTCCTCCGCCTCTCTGCGCTTTCCTTGCGCCTGAGTCGTTCTCTCGTCGAATGAGTATCTGCGAGATTGAACGAATATGTGCGCGTTATAAATGTAAAATTACAAAATTATTTCGAGACACGGAATTTGTGCACATTATAAACTGTCTTTTTATTGAGTGTTACTGCTCTCTCCTTTGCGATGTTTTGCCTTCCACATTGGGAGCAGGAACACTGATGATGCGTCCAACGTGGGAAGCGAAATGTTGCGAAGGAGAGAGCAGGAACACTCGACATGGCTATCCCGAAAGAACGGCTATGCAGAGAAATTCTCAACCAGCAGTCACAGAGCACCCAAATGACCACAACAATTCACATTGCCTTTAAAGATATTTAATCAAGAAATAAGCATCACGGAAGGGCGATACACCATTTGTGTAAACTACACAGTAGTACTAATGTTTTACGATACATTTATCACAAAATACGGGGTTACAGCATCACTACCAATACTACATAAACATAGGAATGCACTTTAATGTCATCTATTAAAAAATACTGCAACGACTGACGAATTAATCACTCTCTAATCAGATATCAAATGGAAATATACTAATATCGATTACTAATTTTCAAAAACAACAAATGTATCTTTGTCAAGTGTGAATAGTTGCTTCCAGAATCTCTCTAGGGTAGAGTGAGGAGGCAAAATATTCTCCCAGGTTTTATCATGCGTCGATTTGGTTTTTCACGGTTCGACTTATGAGAAGGCAGCCATACGGGAAGTCAGCCACGCGGTTAGCAGGCGCCAACATTTGTCAGACACTGCGTCTTATAAATTACGGTATTGTCGGACAATTCATTAGTGAGTGTTTTTATTTTTAGTTGTGGGAGGAAACCGGAGAACCCGGAGGAAACCCACGCAGAACAGGGGGAGAACACACAAACTCCACACAGAAAGGCGCCCGAGCCGAGATTCGAACCCGGGACCTTCTTGCCGTGAGGCGCAGATGTTACCACTGCGCCACCCTGGCTTTATAATTACCCCAGGATAGACTGAGCAGACATTGCCCTGTGCCACCGCACTCTGTTCCAAAGAGACTGGAAGCAAATTTGACACTGAACAGAACTGAGATTTCCAAAACACGTACAATTATCAAACACGACGCTTTAGTCACACAAATAACCTAGTCTAATGTTAGAAACTTCACACCAGGTCTGCCCTCGGTTATGTTCCCCGAGATGTTTTTGTTATACACCCCTACAATAGAGAAATGTGACTAAGAGCTGGCAAGACGAAAAAAAATCCACGGAAGTTACGCTAGAGTGGTGCTTTGCTCCCTTATATAAGTCCAACCAATCTTAATCCTAGTGAGGTTCTGTTTGTGAGTTTAGGTCATGTGAAGGTGTGTAAGTGAAGTGCACCCGTCGATATGCCGGAGCAAACGAGTGAGCACATACATCACTTAGCTAGCATCATCAGCGAAACGTCGGTGCCATCTCTTGAGGTAAGTGATGCATGTGCTCGCTCGTTTGCTCCGGCATATCGACGGATGTACTTCACTTACACACCTTCGCGTGACCTAAACTCACAAACAGAACCTCACTGTGAATAACATTGGTCATGAAAGCCTTCGAGTTAACTTAACAATCCTGTGTATATACAGGAATCCCCCGCTGGAAAAAAAGTAGGAATCCACGAAAGTTTCACGAGTTGTGCCTTGCTCCCTTATATAAGACCAACACACAGTGACGTTCGTATGTATACCTCAGCGAAAGTTAGCGTTGTTTCACATACACGTCGGCGATTAATTAGTAAAAAGTTTTTCATTAGAAGTGTAATGTTCTGCGTATGCTTCATTTTTGAAAACTGCACGCATTTTTTGCGCAAAAAAAACATCTTATTGCGATATCGTTTGGTTTTACAGTGCCTTGGGCACTTTTCGAAATGTGACATTATTCCACCCGAAATGTGACATCCTACGTCCCAACATCCAGTTTGCATTGCAAAGGTCTAGTCTGTCTAAGTCAGACCTGTTCGCCGCACGAATTCCACGCCTGGCAATGGATGAGACACGGATATTAGAGGTGCTAGGAAACTCCAGAGAGGGTGGGAGTCAGCCAGGCTGTCAACTGGTGCCAACCCGCTAGACAATGATTTCCTATAAATGTTATGTTACTGACCAATTAGTTAAAGGGGGAGAGAACACACAAACTCTACACGTGTGTATGGGAAATCAGAGTTTGCGTTAAGTGAATCCGAGTTACGTAGTATTTCCCAGTAATGCGTTACCTACGTACTGTGGGGGATTCCTGTATATCGTATAAACACAGTCACTATCGGTGCCAGAAGACAGCTGTTGAGTTATGACGCAACACGTGGTTGGTATTATATACAGGCAGTCCCTGGGTTATAAATTGGTTCCGTTCCTGAGTTCCGCTCGTAAGTCAATCTGTTCACAGGTCGGAACACAATACAGTATCTAATGTTGTACTGGACTGTATACGAATCAGTAATGCAATCAATGCTTTCAGAATTTGTATCGTTTAAATAACCTAAAATCAGATGACAATATGTAATGTTACGCAGTATACTATGAACTGCACTTAATATAATCTTATGGGAGCTCGTTCGTAAGTTGGGGACTGCTTGTATCGCTTTATTTAGAGCAGACATGTGGTCGAGACAGGCATGGGTTCGTCGTCGATTTAAAGACTTGCCATTCCAATATCATCAGTACGAAATTCAAGCCTCCTCCACCATCACCCGGGTAGGATAGACACCTCTGTGTGCGATTGTGACGAGTGTCAGACCATCATCGTCCGTATCACCGACATTTGCAACGACAAAATATTCGAGCGAGGAATCGAAGCGATCAACACCCTCGTGAAGCTCCGCTTATGAGTTTAGGTCATGTGAAAAAGTGTGTAAATGTAAAATATACGAGGTTTATAACCCCTTCCGGCAATGAGATGGTACCGACGTTTCACTGGGACTTCAGCGAAACGTCGGTGCCATCTTTCAAGCTAAGTGCTGTGTGTGCTCGCTCGTTTTCTCCAACATATCGACGGGTGTACTACACTTACGCACTTTTTTTCGCGTGACCTAAACTCATAAACCAGATCTTCACTATGGATAACATTGGTCATGGAAAGCCTTCGAGTTTACCCTCAACGCCACCACTTTGACACCACTTTCTTGACCCGGACACGCGGTGATCAAACACACATTATCCGTTTAGTGTACTGCGAGCACCGTCTAGCAGGTGTAAAGGACTTTGGTAGCTGTTGGCAACTTTCAGCAGTCGGCACGCTTGCGTGTACAGGAGTCTACGGGAGACTTTAACATTGCAGTCTATGGAAGGATTTAACATTAGAGTCTATCGGAGGATTTAACATTGGAGTCTATGGAAGGATTTAACATTGGAGTCTATCGGAGGATTTAACATTGGAGTCTATAGGTGGATTTAACATTGGAGACTATCGGAGGATTTAACATTGGAGTCTATGGAAGGATTTAACATTGGAGTCTATCGGAGGATTTAACATTGGAGTCTATGGGAGGATTTAACATTGGAGTCTATGGGAGGATTTCACAACACCAGCAGTGGTTGAGTGAGTGGCTGCTACAGTGGGATGAGCCCCGTCACTCGTAATAACAATAGTACAATTAACAGCGCGTACAGATTCCACGCCTGGTTAGAGTTAAGAGCCGGATACATAGGCGCGGAGCTGAGCTCGGTGTGGATTTTCCTGATGCAATAAGTGTTGAGAATTGCTTTTCAAAGCTGTTGTTTCGGGATAGCCGTGTCAAGCGCTCCCCCTCTCTCCTCCACGATGTTTCGCCTGCAAAGTTGGAGGGTTCTGCTCGACACGGCAATCCCAAAAGAACAGGTTTGCAGAGCAATTCTCATGCATCGAGTCGTGAAAACCTACATCAGGAATAAGTGTTGAGTAGTTCGTTGAATGTCGAGGTTGTGGTAGTGTGTCAGACGTGCAGGGGGAGGCTGTTCAAGGTTGCGGGTACCGATGTTGAACAGCGTCATTCATCGTTTTCTTTAGTGTGAAGCGCGCGATACTCAGCAGCAAACGGTGCGAGTATCTGCCCAGCGTAGGTTAACATGTCGTGGAGAGTGGCGTGAGTAGCTCGGTGAGGTATTTGGGGGTGTCCTGTGTTGATGGCGCGATAGCAAAGCAGTGATGTTATATTAACTCGAAGGCTTTCATGACCAATGTTATTCATAGTGAGGTTCTGTTTATGAGTTTAGGTCACGTGAAAAGGTGTGTAAGTGGAGTGCACCCGGTGTCGATATGCCGGAGCAAACGAGTGGGCACACATGCATCACTTACCTCAAAAGATAGCACCGACGTTTCGCTGGCATTACAGCCAGCGAAACGTCAGTGCCATCTTTTGATGATGCATATTATGTACATTAGTCTCCGTTGGATGGGCATCTAGCAAACTCCAGTGACACACTAATATCAGCTCTCCAGGCAGTTTGCCGTCTCTCGAGTCAGCCTGCCCGCTCCGTCTGGAGAGCGTCGTCGATGCGAACAATCTCAACGATGACACTAACCCTTGCTACTAACAACGATAACAATAATTACAATGTATAACGCCGCGTAGCTACGTTCAACGTCGAAGAGAAAGACAACGACTCAGAGGCACGAGGAAACCACACAGAGGTGGGGGGGGGAAAGGCAGCCACGCGGTTAGCCGGCGCCAACATGTGCCACACACTGTGTCCTATGTATTACGATGGTATCGGCCAATTCGTTAATGATCTCGCACCGGCGTTGATGCGAGCGGAGTCCGATCCGCGAACGGGCGATCGGAGACGCACCCTTCCTCGCGCCGGGTGCTTCTCGGCGATTCTCTGCTTCCGGAAGTCGCGTGTTGCGACGGGGAGACCCGTGGAGACGCAGAGACTGAGTGCATTCCCCCAGCCTTAACGCGGAACGCCGCGAGTCTTGACGCTCTCATCATCCGTACACACGTTTTCAAAACGCCGCTGTTCCTGCCGAGGGTCGTGGCAGCAGCACGCAGAGTAGGGCTGCCAGACCCTACCCTTTCACTCGCGACGGATTTCAACTCATCCTGAGCGGGGGGGGGATTCCCAGGCATTCTCAGTCTAGAGAGACACAGTCCTGCCAGCGTGTCCTGCACCAGGCTCCGGCCCAGCACGGCCTTGACACTTTAGTTGCAGTTGTCTTTGTACCGCTCTGTCAGGTCTCCTTGGCTCCGTTCGCTATCGCGAGGTTGTCACAGTGAAACACGCGGCTGCTCGCAAAAATAATCACCTGTTGATAAATTACGGGACGCTTTTTGCCAGTTTCAAGATCCATCCGTCCGTCCGTTTTCTAAACCGCTTGTCCTGGTGAGGGTCGCGGTGGCAGCAGTCCAAGATGATTAAAAAAAAAAAGCTAAAGGGCTTTAACCTTTCTGGCAATAACACAGGAGGTGTTAAGATGTTCAAACACCAAATAAGACAGCTTTCACAGACCATAAAGTCTGCAATAACCACGTATGTGAAAAAGTGTGTAAGTGTAGTGCACCCGTCGATATGTTGGAGAAAACGAGCGAGCACACACAGCACTTACGTTCAAAGATGGTACCGACGTTTCGCCGAGACTTGCACTCACATGACCTAAACTCATAAACAGAGCTTCACTATGGATAACATTGGTCATGAAAGCCTTCGAGTTAATTTAAACATTTGTATTATTGCCAGAAAGGGTAATAAACCTTCCCTTTCGTCGTAAACCCATCGGTGAACCTTTTTCGTTCGCACGGTTACGCCAGGCAGCTCCCAACGTGGCCATCTCTCACGACAGGAGGGGCTCATACTTGTCGAAGCGCTCGTTTCGCTCTCAGTCTCTTACCTTTCACTGCCACCCACTGGCAAGAGCGAGCGGCGCGTTTCAGGGCCGCGCGCGTGTTCCGTTGCGGACTTCTCTCCGCCCGCTGTACTTCCCCCGGTG
This sequence comes from Geotria australis, assembly GCA_036362915.1. Taxonomy (NCBI): domain Eukaryota; kingdom Metazoa; phylum Chordata; class Hyperoartia; order Petromyzontiformes; family Geotriidae; genus Geotria; species Geotria australis. Next base: position 835,781 of record JAZEWU010000059.1, on the reverse strand, counting down.
TCCGCGTCTCTCCCAGCGCGAGGGTCAGTTAGGGGTCGGTCGGTCGGCCGGCCAGCCGGTCGGCGTCGCTCCGATTTTTTCCCGACCGCGTCCGTCCTCTCAGCGCCCGCCGCTCAAGTGTCCCTCTGGAAGTTACATTTGACGTGAGACGCGCGCGCGCGGGGGGGTATCGTCAGTCGGATTCGCTGCCGGCCTCCTGGTCCTCGCACACGCGAACAGACACAGCAACTGCGATCCGATGCAAGTCCGGCTGTTGAAGGCGGTCTCGGGTACGGGGGAAGGGGGGAAAAGGGGTAATTTCTTGTGCATTCTGAGCGCGACATCCTTTTTCGCGCGCGGAAACGTGTGCTTCTCTTTTCTTGCAACGCCCAGGTTTGAGCCCTCCGCGTGGCACTAAGGCGGCCCGCGCCAGACATCTCAGTTTTGTCAGATCTAGGAGGCCGGTATGGTTCGCGCGCGAAGGGCAAACCACGGGGGGGTGTTTGCGGCTCAAGCTGAAGACCTCGTCGTAAAGAGCTGAGCAATTCACAGTATTATTAGAGTCCCACAATCGGACGTGTAGTAGTATTTACGTATTTCCGAAAACCGCTGCGTCGACTACTGTTAGTACGTTTTTAGTTATACAGCAATACCACAACTATTACAGCTTCAAGACACGATCGGATCGTGTCCATAGTGAGTGAAACGAACGGATCAAAAAATCCAAACATCACCTAAAATCCAAGAAGGAAACGCATCAATGCAAGGTCTCCACCTGGTGTGAACTCTATGAAAAAAGCCGCCTGGTGTTGGGCCAATAAGTTTGAAGGACAATGCATTAATCATAGCATTACTTTGGATGGTTTTGCCACAAGCATGTAGTGTGGCTGCCTGCAAACTGGAGCCTCTGCAATAAGGTGTCCACTTTAGTGTTTAAATATCTTAACACTTTTTTCTCATTGCCGGAAAGGGTAAAACCTCGTATTTTCTACGATAGCTGTTTATAATAGTGTGGTCCAAAGGTCCTGTGACCTCAATTTAATAGATCCCTAACATGTTTTTCCTTTGCTCATTCATCCATCCATCCATTTTCTAAACCGCTTGTCCTGGTGAGGGTCGCGGTGGCAGCAGTCCAAGGAGAGTGGACCAGACATCCCTTTCCTCAGCA
>JAZEWU010000059.1:712735-723950 GCA_036362915.1 Geotria australis | reverse complement strand
GTTGTTGACATGTCGTTCTCTCTGCAGCTCTGTGCAGCGCTTTGTGACCCTCGGGTGAAAGGCGCTATATAAATGCTATTATTATTCTTATTATTGCCGGAAAGGGTAAAACCTTGTACTTTCTACATTTTTCACCCCCAGATGTTTGTGTCAATTTGCCATCAATAAACTTGATTCTTCTTTGCGATTCTTCGAAACGCGACGGTCAAATTACAGTTTCCCATTTCCTTACACAATCAAGTTAAATCAAGTTTAAACAATAAACTTGATTAAAAATAATAATAGACGACATTACATTGTATCTGTGACCAAAGAGAACTCACCTTCTTTCCCAATGTCCTCCCCTGACAACTCCACCTCAATGAAATTCTGGTCTGAAGTGGCCACACATTCATGCGAACCACCTATCTTCTCTGTCTGGTCGCCAGCTCCCTCAGCCTTGACAACATTCACATCCCGAGCTGTGATTTATAAGGGGGAAAAAATCACAATGGTTAATGATACACGTATAATAATAATAATAGCATTTTATATAGCGCCTTTCACCCGAGGTCACAAAGCGCTGCACAAGGGCCGCGAAGAGAACGGCATGTCAACAACGACAGAAAAAACCATCAATAGTGAAAGGCGCTATATAAAACGCTATTATTATTATAAAAATGGGGGTCAAGGTAGAAGCGTTCACGTCGCGATCCCTGTCAGGTAGTACTTGGTATTGCCTGCGAATTCTACCAAACACTTCGAAGCCAAGCTGAAAGACGACCATGTCCAGAAGCTAGCCATCGTGCTTCGAAGAATCGCAAAGAAGAAGATTATAAAAATGGGGGTCAAGGTAGAAGCGTTCACGTCGCGATCCCTGTCAGGTATTGCCTGCGAATTCTACCAAACACTTCGAAGCCGAGCTGAAAGACAACGATGTCCAGAAGCTGACCATCGTGCTTCGAAGTATCGCAAAGAAGAAGATAATAAAAATCAAAGCAACAAAAATTAAATGATTAAGGTTGCTTCGAATACACTGAAAGGTCGTGAAACCGGCAATCTTCAGAGCGTACAGGAACAAGTCATTAATAATAATATTACCGTTTCACGACCTTTCAGTATATTCGAAGCAGCCTTAATCATTTATTTGTTGTTGCTTTGGTTTCTATTGGTTGTTTTTTCTTTCATTGTTGACATGCCGTTCTCTTTGCGGACCTCGTGCAGCGCTTTGTGACCCTCGGGTGAAAGGCGCTATATGAAATGCTATTATTAATATTATAACACTGGTGAGACAGGGTCTAGGGGCGGCACTGTGGTGGCGTAGTGGGTAGCGCTGCCGCCTCACAGCAAGAAGGTCCCGGGTTCGAATCTCGGCTCGGGGGGCCTTTCTGTGTGGAGTTTGCACCACCGTGCCACCATTCGCCCGCAACAAACTTATCTCAACTCATTGCCAGAGGCTCCTGTGATCTCACCAGCGTCGGCATCTTCATACTTCACCGTCAAATCCGACCACATCTCGAGACTTACGTTGTCTTCGCGTTCTTGCTTGATGAATGGCAAATCAACGTGGGAATCCATCTGAGAAACAACACGTTCACACGTCGTATTAGATGTTTGTGCGCTTCCAATACAGAGAGACCACAAAGTCCCTACATAACCCCCTAGAGAGCATTTGGGGATAAGTACTTTTAGTGGGATCAAGGTAGAGGCGTTCACGTCGCGATCCCTGTCAAGTAATACTCGGTATTTCCTGCAAATTCTACCAAACACTTCGAAACCAAGCTGAAAGACAACGATGTCCAGAGGCTGACCATCGTGCTTCCAAGAGTCGAATCAAGCGTGCCTGTGGACTGCTAGTTTATCGCGGTGAGCCGAAGCCTATCCCGGCAGACACAGGGCGCAAGGCAGGGGTATACCGAGGATGGGACGCCAGTCCATCGCAGGGCACCTGGGGCAATTTACTCAGTAGGCCAATTTACCTGGCAGCATGTATTTGGACGGTGGGAGGAAACCGAAGTGCCCGGTGGCGAAAACCCACGCGGACACGGGGGGAGAACATGCAAACTCCACACAGAAAGGCGGCACACGAGCCGGGATTCGAACCCGGGACCTTCTTGCTGTGAGGCGGCAGCGCTACTCACTGCACAGACACCGGTCACGGGTTGCTGAGGAGACTAGAGACTGTAATTTACTCACACAAATTATTATTCACAAATACAAAGATCCCCCGTATAGCCTTAACGGACTGTAGGGGCAAGTGCCGTCGGCGAGCACCTATGAAGGCCGGCACGGCACACGAGGGGGTGGGTGACCAGCACCACGCCCGGCCGCCTTTGTCTCCCCAGTGGCGATGTTTACCCACCGTACTAGGTACTCATTTGAGGCTGAGTCGACCTAGGGGAGGCCCAGGAGCGGTTTAGAAAATCATCACTGGTGTTCGCCATGAGCGGGATTCGAACTCGGGTCGCTGGGTTTGCAGACCAGCGCGCTAACCGATGCGCCACCGCTCCATTATTCATTAAAAAGACAAAGATCCCCCGTATAGCCTTAACAGACTGTTGGGGCAAGTGCCGTTAGCGAGCACATAACAATAATAGCATTTATATAGCGCCTTTCACCCTATGCATTATTCACTACACACCCTAACACACACCTAGGGGCGGTCTTAACGAGTATGGGGCCCCAGGCAAAATTCAATGATGAACACCCCCCCCCAAAAATGATTTTAAAAACCGCTGAATTCTCCCGATGAAAGTTGCATTGATGGACGAGCAGTCGAATCTTACATTTAACAGATTTATTTTAGCAAAGCACCGAGCAGTAAACACAAGCGTTGCATGCCACGACTCGGATCTCCGACGAGTTCCATTGCTGTGTGAATGTGAATTCACCTCTAAGTGACGGTGAGTCCACAGAGCCGAGACGAGATGTCGCTGTGAGTGTGAAATCCACCTCCGTCTCTCAACACAGGAGCAAGCAGCAAGGGAGACTGAGAACAGCGACGAGATGCGGCACAAGACGGATGTCAACTGAGGCAGGGTTGTCTACGCGGTGGTAACATCTGGGCTTCTTCACAGATTAGGTCCTGCCAGATGCGGTTCGATTCCGGGCAGGCCGTTCTTCCAAATTACGCCTCTCCAGGCATCTGTCAGGCGCGTCGCAGCCGCGGTTGTGGCGGGTGTTGCGACACCCGCACTTTCACGGAAACATGATTCCATTCCCCCCACTTTTTCCTGAGGTAGTCTCATATCATATGTTGCGACACCCGCACTTTCACAGAAACATGATTCTATCCCCCCCACTTTTTCCTACAACGACGCGCCTGGGCATCTCCATTGTTCCCCACGTGTGCACTGATCGTTACCTTGTCGTGGTAGGTGGGTAGTTTGTGTGTTCCAATGACCCTCAGAGCTATGTCGGTAGGAGTAATAATAATTATTATTTTACATTTATAACGCTGCGTGGCCCATATTCATTCACTGTCGAAGGTACTCACACGACGAGAGAACGACTCAGAGGCGTAGCGAGGAAAGCGCAGAGAGGCGGAGGAGGCAGCCAGGCGGTTTTACCGGCGCCATATTGCCACACACTGCTTCCTATATAATATGATTTTATCGATCAAATAATTAATGAGTGTTTTTTTTAAGTAGTGGGAGGAAACCGGAGAACCCGGAGGAAACCCACGCACAACAGGGAGAACACACAAGCTCCACACAGAATGGCGCCCGGAGCCGAGATTCGAACCCGGGGCCTTCTTGCTGTGAGGCGCAGATGTTACCACTGCGCCACCCTGCCGTAAGAATGTTTACTTGAAGTCGCGATGGAGGTTTTCACAGCTAGATGTACGAGAACTGCTCTCCATAGCTGTTATTTCGGGATAACATCAACAACCTTCTGAAACCTGAAGCCTCCAACGTGTGTGTGTGTGGGGGGGGGGTAGGCAAACATCGTGAAAGAGATAGCAGGAACGCTCGACACGGCTATCCCAAACAGGTATGGAGAGCGATTCTCCTACACTTGAAGTCATCAACCACTACCGTGTTTCACCGTCTGATCGGCATGAGTCCCAGAAGATTATCTGGCTACTCAGGTAGTGAGTCGGGAACGTTTGGGAACCTGTCATCTATAATGACTCTCAAAAGTGCAACGTAATATGAAGCCCTTTCTACTCGTTTCATATGTGTGGCTTCGCGTGAAAGTGTGTTCTGCAATGCTTATTCAAATAAGAACGCGTTGCGAACACCTCCCCACACTCTTTGCACATATGCGGCTTCTCGCCAGTGTGTGTTCTCGCGTGCCGTATTAAACCAGTCGGTACTCTGAATCCCTTCCCACACTCGTGGCAAACGTACGGCTTTTCGCTGTTGTGTGTTTTACAATGCGTCTCTAGGTTGGAACGCTGGGTGAACCTCTTTCCGCACTCCTTGCAGGTGTACGGCTTCTCGCCTGTGTGCGTCCTATAATGCGTTTCCAGATTTGAATTCTTCGAAAACCTCTTCCCGCATTCATTGCACGCGTAGGGCTTCTCGCCCGTGTGGGTCCTGTAGTGCGTCTCCAAATTGCAACGCTGAGTGAACCTCTTCCCGCACTCCTTGCACATGTACGGCTTCTCGCCCGTGTGCGTCCGGGAGTGGGTTTTCAGATCGCACGGCTGCGCGAAGCGCTTGCCGCACTCCCCGCACGCGTTCGGCTTCTCGCCGGTGTGAGTTCTGGAGTGCTTGTTCAGAGACGTCCGCGCCGCGAACCCTTTGCCGCACGCCCCGCACACGTGCGGCCGCTCGCGGGTGTGCGTCCTCGCGTGGGTCTCCAGGTTGGTGCGCTGCGTGAACCTCTTGCCGCACTCCCCGCACGCGTGCAGCTTCTCGCCGGCGTGTATCCTCGAGTGCGTCTCGAGGTTGGAGCGCGTCGAAAACCGCTTGCCGCACTCGGCGCACGCGTGCGGCCTCTCGCCGCTGTGCGTCCTGACGTGCGACTCCAGGTTGGAGCGCTGCGCGAACCGCTTGCCGCACTCGGCGCAGGCGTGCGGCCGCTCGCCGCTGTGCGTCCGCCGGTGGTTCTTCAGGTCGAAAGGCCTCGCGAAGGCCTTGCCGCACTCCGTGCACTCGTGCGGCCGCTTCCTGTTGACGCGGAGCGCGGAGCCGCCGCTGCGGCGTCTCTCTTCGCACGACTTTATTCCCAGCTGTCGGCCGCAGTCCTGGCCGCACTCGGCGCAGAGCGGCCCCGCCGGGCTCCCTTCGTCTGCAGCACATGTTGAAAGACAAAACACGCAACGGTGTAGGCTCCAGACTGAGAACTAGAACGGGACATGTTAAAGTGATGCCTCCAACGTGGGAGGCGAAATTACGTTTTCATCAAGTAACAAGCATTATCCGTCGGTTTCTGCGAGTGATGGTTGCTTTTCTCTGTATGTCCTGTACATATGGTAGAGTTGACAAATAAAGTTGAATTGAATTGAATTGAAACATCGCGAGGGAGAGAGGTGGAGCACTCGACACGACCATCTCAAAAGAACAGCTTTGAAAAGCAACCATCGACAGCAAAATCCTGCATTGTCTCTGTGATCGATGGTTACCCACCTTGACCGATGTCCTCCTCCTCCAACTTCACCTCGATGAAGTTCTGGTCCGTGGTGGCAGCACGTTCACGGGAATCATCCGTCTGCTCTGTAGTAATAATCATAATAATAGCATTTATAGAGCGCCTTTTACACGAGGGTCACAAAGCGCTGCACAGGGCTGCGGAGAGAACGACAAATCAACAACGACAGAGAACGGTAATCAGCAACAAATTATTATTTTAAAAAAATTGGGTTTTTTTTTTTAATCCGAGCTGTGGAGAGAACGGCATGTCAACAACGGGGAGACCAAATAACCGAGTGTGAAGCAATAGCGATGAACCATAAGACACAGGGCACAAAAACAACAGGAAAAAAATAATAATTCTACAACAAGCAAGGAGGGAAGAGATGCACCCGAGCAGACGCAGATCAAACATCTCCGCACGGCACCAACTGACCCGCACCAACAATCCAAGCCAGACGAAGGAACAAACGCTCCCGTGAAGGCGCAGGTGGGAGGAGAGCCAACACCCTGGCACCACGACAGCATTGAGCCCCGGTTGCTTCAAATGCAACGGTCTTCACATTCTGAGCTGTAATTTAGAAAAAAAGGCAGCACGAATTTGATACGAGTTTATTACGTGTAAAAAACAAGGGACATTCGGGCCACATAGTGGTCTTTCTGTAACAAAATTTTCAGTTATTCGTGTACAACATGTTGTTTCGTCCGAGTCTTTGGCTTCGTATTGCAATTAACTCGTCACATTTTTTTAAACACACGCAGATAGTCACACGCAGGATGAATTGGGACATTTGTGCCACAAATTAGTATCGGAGCGAGTAGCGCTGCCGCCTCACAGCAAGAAGTACCCCGGGTTCGATTTGTGGCTCGGGTGCCTTTCTGTGTGGAGTTTGCATGCTCTCTCTCTCTGCCCGCGTCCACGTTGGTTTTCGCCAGGTACTCCGGTTTCCTCCCACAGTCCAATCGCATGCTGCCGCCTAGGTCAATTGTTCCGGCTAATTTTTCCCCCCAGTTCTCACCAGCATCGAAATCTTCACGTTTCACCGTAAAACCAGCACCAATCCCCAGACTTGTATCGTCGCAACGTTCCTGTTTGATGACTGGGCATTCAAGTCGAGACTCCATCTGAGGGCGCAACAAGCAAAAGAAACATTCGAACGTCTAATTAGTTCAGCCTTAATCTCTTATATGGTTATTTGGGAGAGAAAAAAATTTGCGTGCAATGCTATGTATTTAGGACTAATTTAATTGAAAAATGTCTGCAATGCTACGTGTCAAATTAACTCATAGGCTTTCATGACCAATGTTTATTCATAGTGAGGCTCTGTTTATGAGTTTATGTCATGTGAAAATGGTGTGTAAGTGAAGTGCACCCGTCGATATGCCGGAGCAAACGAGCGAGCACATGCATGGCTATTGCTTGATGTTACTGACATGGGGGTCAAGGTAGAAGCGTTCACGTCGCGATCCCTGTCAGGTAGTACTTGCTATTGCCTGCGAATTCTACCAAACACTTCGAAGCCGAGCTGAAAGACAACGATGTCCAGAGGCTGACCATCGTGCTTCGAAGAATCGCAAAGAAGAAGACTGACATGCCGTTCTCTCCACAGCCATGTGCAGCGCTTTGTGACCCTCGGGTGAAAGGCGCTCTATAAATGCTATTATTATTATCTAGCGCGTGCATTGCTATGTATTTAGGACTAATTTAATTGAAAAATGTATGCAATGCTACGTGTCAATGTTTCTTTTTTTTTTGGTTGATTTAAATATTCGGTTATTTATGAATCTTGTATATATTATAATTATTGTCAGCGACTCGTATGGTTGTTGTGTCGCGGAAATGAGCTTGCAAGCTCGCTGGGTATTTTCCTGCTGTAATAATAGACATCTTATCTATCTGTAGCGAACTCCCCCGTGTAGCCTTAACAGACTGTAGGTTCAAGTGCTGTGAGCGAGCAGCACACATGAAAGCCGGCACGGCACACGAGGGGGTGGGTGACCAGCACCACGCCCGGCCGCCTTTGTCTCCCCAGTGGCGATGTTCACGCGCAGCACACGCGTGTTGGGTGATCGATGATGAGCGATGAACGGTCGATGTTGTGAATCGACGTTTTTTCACCTCTGGTCTTGACCAAGAGTCGCATCGATCAACACACAGAGGCGGCCTCGAGCAGCGACGAGATGCGGCACAAGACGGAGCGAGACTCCGAGAAGAAACGACGGAACAGACGATCCCATGTCGTAGAGATACGATTTTCATTACAATTCATTTATGTTTTAAGTACCCGCCTAATTCCTGTGTCGCAGGAATCCCGTAAAGAGCTTGCAACCTCACTGGGTATTTTTTCTGCTGTAATAACAAACATCTATCTGTAACAGTGACAGTAATATAATTTTATAGAGCGCCTTTCACCCGAGGGTCACAAAGCGCTGCACAAGGGCCACGGAGAGAACGGCATGTCAACGACAGAAAAAAACAACTAATAAAAACCAAAGAAACAAAAATTAAATGATTAAGGCCGCTTTCTTCTTCTTCTTTGCGATTCTTCAAAGCACGATGGGCAGCTTCTGGACATCGTTGTCTTTCAGCTTGGCTTCGAACCCCTTGAATACACCGAAAGGTCGTGAAACTGGCAATCTTAAGAGCGGCACAAATCTGCCAGCGTCCCCTAAGATGGCCGTCACTTCCTTGAAGACAAACACGGAGGGAGACAGGGAGGGAGGGTGAGCGACAAATGATAAACATCAGCATCTGTAGAGGGGGTCGTGGTAAGGATCCCTCACTCAGTCATTCACTCACCCACCCACTCACGCATTCACTCACACTCAGAAATTCATTCACTCACCCACTCACTGACCCACTGACTCATTCGTTCACCCACTTACCCACTCGCACTCACATAAACCCATTCGATCTCAGTGCCTCCTTAATAATAACAATAATAATTTATTAGTACAAAAACGCCACATCAAGACACACAAGTCAATCGACAATACGATACATCAAAGTTGCAGGAAGTTAAAACTGGCAAGAAAACACCGAGGATAAAAACGCCAGGGATACAACACAATCAATTAGGCTGGCTATGCAGTGGTAACATCTGCACCTCACAGAAAGAAAGTACAGCCCGAGGTGGTTCGATTCCCAACTCGGGCGCATTTCTGCGTTTCGTTTGTGTGTTCTCCATCTGTTATGCATGGGTTTCCTCCGGGTTCTCCGGTTTCTTCCCAAAAAAAACCCTAAACACTCCTTAATTAATTGGTCGATAACGTACCATGAGGCATTTCAGACGAAACAATACATTAACTGACATTGGCCAAACTTAGAAGTAATCGAATGGCCCACACCAGAGACAGCTTTATTTAAAGCCTCGTCTCACCAATGTTAGACCTGGTCTCGATTTGTAAATACAGGCAGTCCCCGGGTTACGAACGAGTTCCGTTTCGAAGTCTCTCTGTAAGTCGAATTTGTATGTAAGTACGGTTCACATCTAGCGTCAATCATTCAAATGTTTGTCTCAGTATATAGTATGTATTTTACATAAAACATCTTAAATATAATACGGTAATAATAATAAATCGCTGAAAACGCGGTGTTTTGAGCGTCGCGCAAAGCAGTCCGCCGTTGTATGTAATAATAAACCGTTGTATGTAATAATAATAGCATTTATAGCCCGCCTTTCACCCGAGGGCCGCAAAGCGCTGCACAAGGCTGTGGAGAGAAGAGCATGTCAACAATATCAACTATGATGAACTGAGAGTCAAGCAATATCGATACATTATAGGACATATGACATAAAGACAGCAGAAGAAAAAAAAACTAATAACTAGATTTTTAAAAATAATAGGCTTTATGGACGTCGGTACGTAAGTACGGGCGTTCGTAACCCGGGGACTGCCTAGACTAGATGCAGAGCAAGACACCCATAGTCAGCAGTGTCTTGAAGGAGGCTCGCTCACTCGGCGCACGCCGCGCGCGCGCTCTCGCCGGCGTGCGTGCGCGCGTGCCTCTCCAAATCCGAGCGCTGGCTGAAGCCTTTCCCGCACTGGCCGCACACGTGGGGCCTCTCGCCGGTGTGCGTGCGCGAGTGTTTCTTGAGGGTGGACGGGTAGGAGAATCCCTTCCCGCACTCCTCGCACGCGTAGGCCTTGACGCCGGTGTGCGTCGCGGAGTGCGTGCTCAGGGCGCTCCGCTGGGCGAACCGCTTGCCGCACTCCCCGCAGGCGTGCGGCCGCTCGCCCGTGTGCGTGCGCGCGTGCCTGTTCAGGTCGGTGCGCGCCGCGAACCGCTTGCCGCACTCCCCGCACGCGTGCGGCCTCTCGCCCGTGTGCGCGCGCGCGTGCGCCGACAGGTATGAGCGGCTCGAGAAGCGCTTGCCGCACTCGGCGCAGGCGTGCGGCCGCTCGCCCGTGTGCGAGCGCCGGTGCTTCTCCAGCCGGGAGGGGTGCGAGAAGCGCTTGCCGCACCGGTCGCACGCGTGCGGCTTGCGGCCTCCGTGGTCGCGCCGGTGCGTCGCCAGGTTGCAGCGCTGCGCAAAGCGCCGGCCGCACTCGGCGCACGCGAACGGCTTCTCGCCCGTGTGCGTGCGCGAGTGGGTCTTCAGGATGTAGGCGTGCGCGAAGCGCTTGCCGCACTCGCCGCACGCGTGCGGCTTCTCGCCGGGCTCGCTGCGCGGCCGCTTCTTGCCGCGAGGCGCGGAGGCCGCGGGTTTTCTGGTGCAGCTGGCGCAGCGTGGCGGCGTCCGCCCCGAGCGCTTCGATCCGGCGGCCTTCGCGGGAGGCCGCACGACGAGGTCCGTCCCGCAGTCAGCGCAGAGCGGCCCCGGCGGACACTCTTCTTCGTCTGTCGCGCAGATCGTTCGAACGGAAAGCGACAGAGCGTGGTAACAGACGTGTGTGTGGCAGCGTACGGCACGCGCCAGATCATGTTTAGTGGCATTCAGTTCAACTTTATTTGTCAATTCTGCCATGTGTACAGGACATATAGAGGATCGAAATGCCGTTTCTCTCAGGCCCCGGTGTTGACATTATACATGGACTGGAACACAACAACAAGGGTTTAAAAATACGCGGATAAAAAAACCCAAAATACTAAATAAAATTTAATAGTTACAAGTTAAGCTAAGGGGTCCGTCCTATCAGCGGCAGTACGTAGATACGTAAAAACAACAGTTAATAGGTTAACTCTTGGCACGCCACTTCTGAAAGATCGTCGAACCTCTGTGTTGAAAACATTACATTTTCTCTGCGGCCGAATGGAACTCACCTTGACCAAGGTCCTCCTCCAACAGCTCCACCTCGATGAAGTTCTGGTCTGCAGTGGCCGGACACCCGTGGGATTCCCGCGTCACCTCTGGCCTCTCGCTGGTTTCTTCAGCTTTAACGAATCCCACGCTATGAGCTGCGATTCGGGAACACGCACAGTCGTTAACGATGGGATCGCTCGTAAATATGGGCGGCAGGGTGGCGCAGTGAGTGGTAACATCTGCGCCTCACGGCAAGAAGGACCCGGGTTCGAATCTCGGCTCGGGTGCATTTCTGTGTGGAGTTTGTGTGTTATTCTCCCCCCTGTTCTGCGTGGGTTTCCTCCGGGTTCTCCGGTTTCCTCCCACAACTTAAAAAAACCACTCATTAATTATTTGGCCGATAACATCATA
>JAZEWU010000059.1:511210-521984 GCA_036362915.1 Geotria australis | reverse complement strand
TCTTGCTGTGAGGCGGAAGCGCTACCCACTACGCCACCGTGCCGCCCTCTCGTATAACTATTTTATTTTAAATCGCAAATTCAAGCGCCTGGCAATGCGTGGTTTGTGAGTGGTGGCGCGTTCCAAGTTCAGCAGCAGAGCCCCCAACTCCTCCTCAGAGCGAGTTGGGGGCGTGGGTTTCCTACGGGCTCTCCGGTTTCCTCCCGACACGGGTAAAAAAATACTCATTAATTAGTTGACCGATAACATCCTAATATCTAGGAAGCAGTGTCTAGTGGCAATATGGCGCCGGCAAAACCGCCTGGCTGCCTCCTCCTCCGTCTCTCTGCGCTTTCCTCGCTACACCTCTGAGTCGTTCTCTCGTCGAATGAGTACCTTCGACAGTGAATGAATATGTGCCATGCGTTATAAATGTAAAATTATTATTATTAAGATGTTAAATAATGTGGGAGCCAGAGGACATTCCTGTCGCAGGGAATGGCTCCGGCTCCCGACCTCGTAGCTTTACCCGGGCTCGCCCGCCATCATGAAGGTCCTTAATGATGTAGTGGGTAATGTGATGTAGTGGGATTTTGCCGGGTACTCCTGTTTCCTCCCACGGTCCAAAGACATGCTGGTGCATAGGTTAATAGGCCTGCGGATTAAATGCCCTGCGATGGACCGGCGTCCCATCCTCGGTATCCCCCTGCCTTGCGCCCTGTGTCTGCCGGGACAGGCTCCGGCTCACCGCGACCCTGTACAGGATTAAGCGGTTTCTGATAATGGATGTATGGAATATGCTTTCGTTTTTTTCACTATCGCAAAGCACAGCCTTAATCTTCCCGGGTTACTTGAAAATGTTGTGCAATGCTGCGTAATTTTGGACTAATTTATTTAAAAAATGCGTGCAACACTACGTGTAAATGTTTTTTTGTTGGTTGATTTAAATTTGGTTATGAATCTTGTATATATTTGAATTATTGTCAGCAATTCGCATATGTGTTGTGTCAATGCAGGAGTCCCGTAAAGAGCTTGCTAGCTCACTGGGTATTTTTCGACTGTAATAAACATCTATCTATCTAATAATTAACCTATGCAGCAGCATGTCTTTGGACTGTGGGAGGAACCCGGAGTGCCCTTCGAAAAACCCACGCGGACACGGAGAGAGAGAACATGCAAACTCCACACAGAACGGTCCCCAAGTCGAAATTCGAACCCGGGACCTTCTTGCTGTGAGGCGGCAGCGCTAACTCACTGCTACGTTACGGGCTTCTTATTTTCGATTCTTCGAAACGTGATGGTTACACGACAGTTTCCCATTTCTTGACACAGTTCTTTGCATTTTTATTGAACTCTGCAAGGAGGTCTTTTGAGCTGCAGAGGTTGGGTATTAGGGCGCAGACAAGGCGGTGTTCTATAGTATGGTCTGCTTCTCCGCATTCACAGGTGGTTGGACCGGTCTAGCGGCTCCATTTGACCAAAGCAGCTTTTCATCGCAACCTGCCGCTCAGTTAATGTCTACATCATTTATATTCTTGTTTGTTGGTTTCAGCCAGGTACAGTGCAGGAGCTGACCGGCTGGATGCGGTCACGTGCTCGAGTAAGGTTACAGCAAGAGAACGTTTAACATTCACACCCAGTGGCCGACCCAGGACATGCTGGAGGGATTATATCCTTCGGCTGGCCTGGGAGCGCCTGGGAACCACCACCCCCCGCCCCAGGAAGCGATGGAATCCGTTGCTGAGGAAAGGGATGTCTGGTCTGGTCCACTCTCCTTGGACTGCTGCCACCGCGACCCTCACTAGTTCAAGCGTTTAGAGAATGGATGGATGTAATGTACAGTTGTCCCTCGCTTAACGTTATGGATCCGTTCCAGAACACGTAGACGTAATGTGAAAACCATCGTAAAGTGAGTCCAATACTACTGTACACTGTATTACGGTCAGTCGTTCGACCAAACGAAACACTGAGATGTAAACACTAAAACGCGCTGCTATTGGTTGAGAAGCTACCCAAGCGGCACGCGTTTGCATCGCCGATTGGCTGCCGCGCCACCCACGCTCACGCACAGCCGTATCGTAACACGTATGGTAACACAGTGGCATTTGATCCCGATGTGATAATAATGTTCTTGGAGAGCGTATATCGAAAGGTGATTTCGTCGTAATGTGAGGCCATCGTAAAGCGAGGGACCACTGTATCTGTGTGTGTGTTTGTAAGTGTATGCTGGTCAACCACCCCCTCGTGTGCCGTGTTGACCATCATAGGTGCTACTCGCTAACGGCACTTGCCCCGACAGTCTGTTAAGGCTATACCGGGGATCTTTGTCTTTTATGTATGTGTGTGTACCTAGTGCGTGACCTCCTGTCGGCGAGCCTTCAACACTTCACGTGATAGCCTCAAGGTGCACATGGCCTGGCACAGGCGCCGTGGTGACTTCACCGTCAACTAGTGGCGAATGGCGGTTGTTATGTTATTATGTTATATCTCTGTATGTGTGTGTGTGTATTTCTGTGTGTGTGTGCAATGTGATACTAATGTTCTTTAAGAGCGTATATGGCCGTGCATGCCCTTCCCAGGTGCTGCTTGCTAACGGCACTTGACCCTACAGTCTGTTGAGGCTACACGGGGGATCTGTGTGTGTGTGTGTGTTAGATGGCGGTGTGGGTGGTGATGGCGGTTATCGGTGTAACGTCGCTTTGTTGCGACGTTACCATCGCGCAGCCCTGCAACTTGTCCACCCAGTTCCCGCAACACGGACGCTGCTGCGACAAGTGCCCCCCAGGTGAGCCCACGGCATCGACTGTGAACTAAACTTCGATTAATCCATCCATCTTCTAAACCGCTTGTCCTGGTGAGGGTCGCGGTGGCAGCAGTCCAAGGAGAGTGGACCAGACATCCCTTTCCTCAGCAACAGATTCCAGCTCTTCCTGGGTGGGGGATTCCCAGGCCTTCCCAGGCCAGCCGAAGGATATAATCCCTCCTGCGTGTCCTGGGTCGTCCTCTAGGCCTCCGCCCAGTGGGCCGTGCCTGGTATGCCTCCCGAGGGAGCCTTCCGGGGGGCATGCTTACCCCAGAGAGGCGGAGAATGAGGCAGCCAGGCGGTTTGCCTCCTACACCTCTCAGCAGTTTTCTCACACCTCTGAGTCATTCTCTCTTTTCGAATTAATACCTTCGAAATAAATCACCAAACGGACACCACTTTTTGCAAAGGTTCCAGTTTGCAAGCAGCCACACAACATGCTTGTGGCAAAAACATGCAAACAACATGCTATGATAATTTATGCATTCTCCTTCACACTGATTGGCCCAACACTAGAGGAAATAAATTACATAAATTATAGTTATATTCTCTAGTGTTGGGCCAAACAGTTTAAAGGATAATAAATACGTTTATTCACATGTATTACTAAGTGGAGGCACGGTATTTGGCTGACAGGTGACACCCGTCAAAGACAGGAAGGGGAGTGGCGAATGGGTGTGGCTGTGGTAGAGAGGCAGCTGGGAGTTGGAGTGAGAGCAGTGCCCTGGGGACCGCGTGGCGAACGACACGGGTCCGGACCTCGGGAGAGAGATAGAGAGCCCCTACGGCGTGTCAGGAAGGAGATAAGTGAGCTACGTTTAGCGTGCAGCAGAATAGGACCGTTCGTGGTCAGGGCTGCAGACGTTGTGCTCAATAAAAGTTGAGAAGGAACGACCCGACTGGTAGCTTTGTGTGAGGATGGAGGATGATAGTCAGGATTAAAGTGAGATCGTGCCGTGCGTGCGGCTCGGAGAGAATATCTACGTACTCGAGGAAGCCGGAGCTGGCCCTCCAAACGTGAAGGAGTCGACTCCCATCCATTTGAGCATGGCGCCCGGGCACGACAGATCCGCCCCGGTTACTGGGCGGCCCGACGCACAGTCACTGGTGAGGGAGAAGGCCGCTGGGCCGTCTCGGACTCAACAAATACACGAAACAGAGGTGAGGCGCACCGGCCAGGAGACGCCCGGACCAGTGACGGCCCGAGCAGGGTTAGAAGCCGATCAAGTGCACCACAATTATTATTAACATTGGTCACCAGGCTCCTAAAAGGAAGCAGTGTGTGGCAATATGGTGCTGGCAAACCGCCTGGCTGCCTCCTCCGCCTATCTGCGCTTTCCTCGCTATGCCTCTGAGTCCTTCTCTCGTTGAATGAATAGCTTCGACATTGAATGAATATGGGCACGTTATAAATAACGTGCGTTATTATTAACATTGCTCACCAGGCTCCTAAAAGCCTCTAATAACATAACATAACTACAGTCATTCGCCACTGGGTGGCGGTGACGTCACCACGGCGCCTGTGCCGGGCCATATGCACCTTGAGGCTGTCACGTGAAGTGTCGAAGGCTCGCCGACAGGTCACGGGACACACCCAGGTGTCCTGGGCTGCCTGACGAAGATGACTGGCAGATGCACCACCTGAGCTCCCTACTGTGCCAACTTGCTGTGCTTTGGCCGCTCGGCGCTCGGCTCGCTGTTGTGAACGTCGCTCCTCCGCCCTCCGTTGTTGCTGGAGGGCGACTGCCTCCAACTGCCCAGTAGCGTCTTTCACGAACCTCCTCCTCCACAGAGGTCGATCTTGACACCGCCGGTACCAGTTATCAGCAAGTCCACCCGGCTCCAGGTCCTCCTGTGCCGCATCGGTCCATCTCTTCTCAAGCCCGTGCCGCGCCCGTTTAGCCCCCTCTATACATCCCCCACCGCAGACACCTGTGTGTCGTTACAGGGCATCGCATGGTGGAGTGGTGCACCGCCGAGTCTCCCACTCGGTGTGAGCCCTGCCCCTCGGATTTCTACAACCCACACTACAACAACGTCCATAACTGCATTCCGTGCATGCGTTGCAAGGAAGGTCAGTCATCACCACACGAACCCTTTGGCGGTAAACACTGAATGGACACTAAAATTAACTCGTAGGCTTTCATGACCAATGTTATCCATAGTGAAGCTCTGTTTGTGAGTTTAGATCATGTGACAAAGGTGTGTAAGTGTAGTGCGCCCGTCGATATGCCGGAGCGAACGAGCGAGCACATGCATCACTTTACCTCCTTGCTAAACTCCCTGATGATGCTGAGTGGAATCTCAGCGAAATGGTCGGTGCCATCTTTTGAGGTAAGTGATGCATGTGCTCGCTCGTTTGCTCCAACATATCGACACCGGGTGCACTTCACTTACACACCTTTTTTCACATGACCTAGACTCACAAACAGAACCTCACTATTATTTTCCTATTGGCCCTTTTTTGCGGTTGTACAAATAATGTAGAATATACGAGGTTTCGAAAGTATTGAAAGGTCGTGAAACTATGATTCGTTTATAGTCGTTTAATTTATAGTCGTTTTGTCCCGGCTGTGTGGTCACCACTTCTAGTGTCCAGACAAGTTGTCAAGGAACCCTGCACACCAATTCAGAATCGCAGGTACGCTCACCACCAATGTTATACGTTTACACCTCGGAGCCACACTACACAATTATGACTGGTACTGGTAATTATGACTGGCACTATGCGATGGACTGGCGTCCCATCCTCGGTATACCCCTGCCTTGCGCCCTGTGTCTGCCGGGATAGGCTCTGGCTCACCGCGACCCTGTACAGGATTAAGCGGTTTCTGAAAATGAATGGATGGATGTACAATCGGTCTTGAATATTTACTTAAGTTGAAAGGAACTGTTGACCCGTGTGGCTCTTGTTAACAGATTTCCAGCAGGCAAGGGTAAGCAAGTTACAACATGTCAGGGCACCGGGGGGGCAATTTAGTCAGGACAATTAGCCTCTTGGAGAGAACCGAGTAACCGGAGTAACTGGATTCCTCGCTCAGCACCGATTTTCATACTTCATTCAACCGAAGCGTATGAAAGGCGCTGTATAAACGACTACTATTGTGAATCATATCCCATTTAAAACATAGATAGACGGTTATTATTACAGAGGGGATGAAGGTAGAAGCGTTCACGTCGCGATCCCTGTCAAGTAATACTCGGCATTACCTGCAAATGCTATCAAACACTTGGAAGCCGAGGAGCTGAAAGACAACGATGTCCGGAAGCTCAACGGATGCCAGAAGCCCCTCAGTCTGGAGCAAGAAGAGAGGCCAATGCCCGCCGCCTTTAAGGCCAGCACTGGCTATTATATCTAAATGTTGAAGGGTTGTCTGCAACTAAAGCAGAACTTGTTTGCAGTGGGCAACTGTCATATCACCATCACGCTTCGAAGAATCGAATTCGAATTGCTTGACTCTCAGTTAATCTGTATTGATGTTGTTGACATGCCGTTCTCTCTGCGGCCCTTGTACAGCGCTTGTGACCCTCGGGTGAAAGGCGCTCTATAAATAATAATAATAATTTTACATTTAGAACGCGCACATATTCATTCAATCTCGAAGGTATTCATCGACGAGAGAATGACTCAGAGGCGTAGCGAGGAAAGTGCAGAGAGACGGAGGAGGCAGCCAGGCGGTTTGCCGGCGCCATATTGCCACACACTGATTCCTATATATTATGATGATATCGGCCAAATAATTAGTTACTGTTTTTTTTTTACTTGTGGGAGGAAACCGGAGAACCCGGAGGAAACCCACGCAGAACCGGGGGAGAACACATAAACTCCACACGGAAAGGCGCCCGAGCCGAGATTCGAACCCGGGTCCTTTTTGCTATGAGGCGCAGATGTTACCACTGCGCCACCCTGCCGCCCAAAAATAAATGCTATTATTATTATTATAATAACAAATGCTCGAGTTGGTTTTTTTCTGTTCCACAGGTGTGGCTGTGAGGACGGCCAGTATGAGGTGCGGCCCGCTAGAGGAGGCTCCTTGTTCTGGTGCTGCCCCAACTGCTCAGCAGGGCAGGAGCGTGTCGAGGAATGTGAGTCTTGCCAGCAAACCTACTCAGAGGCAAACCGCAACGTCTCCAATTAATTAATTACAAAAAAAAATAAGTTGTGGAAGGAAACCGGAGAGCCCGGAGGAAACCCACGCAGAACAGTGGGGAGAGAATAACACGGAAACTCCACACGGAAAGGCGCCCAAGGCGGGAAAATCGAACCGCCTCTGGCAAGACCATTCTTTCTGTGAGGCGCGGACGTTACCACTGCACAGACACCCTGCCGCCCTATGCAGGGCTTAATAGTAATAATAATAGCATTTATATAGCGCCTTTCACCCGAGGGTTACAAAGCGCTTCACATGGCTGTGGAGAGAACGGCATGTCAGTAACATCAAGACAGATTAACTGAGAGTCGAGCAATTGCTGTTAAGCCGTGCGTCTCTTTCTCTGTCTCAAGGTGACCCTGTGGACTTCACCACCTCGTGCACCCCGTGTCCTCCCGGCACCTTCAGCAACGGCAACGGCTCCCCGTGCAGCAACGACACTCGGTGAGTCGGGTGACGGAAGGCCAAGGGTCTCTGTGCAGCGGTAACATCCGCACCTCACAGCAAGAAGGTCCCGGGTTCGAATCTCGGCTCGGGCGCCTTTCTGTGTGGAGTTTGGGTGTTCTCTCCCCCTGTTCTGCGTTGTTTTCCTCCGGGTTCTCCGGTTTCCTGCCACAAGTAAAAAAAACCACTCATTAATTATTTGGCCGATAACATCATAATATATAGGAAGCAGTGTCTAGTGGCAATATGGCGCCGGCAAACCGCCTGGCTGCCTCCTCCGCCTCTCTGCGCTTTCCTCGCTACGCCTCTGAGTCGTTCTCTCGTTGAGTGAGTACCTTCGACATTGAATGAATATGTGCCACGCAGCGTTATAAATGTAAAATTATTATTATTAGTTTGCGTGTTATTCTTTCCTCAATGTTCTGCGTGGGTTTTCCTCCGGGTTCTCCGGTTTTCCTCCCGCACGTTATTTATTTGGCTTCCCTGTCTTCCCTCCGTGTTTGTCTTTAAGGAAGTGACGGCCATATTAGGGGACGCTGGCAGATTTTTGCGTTTTCCTCACGCCTGAGTCGTTCTCTCGTCGAATGAGTACCTTCCACATTGAATGAATATGTGCCACGCAGCAGCGTTATAAATGTAATATTATTATTATTACTTGACACACGGTGGCCATGCAGTGGGTCAATGTCTGACAGTGTGTGGGGAGCGGTGGCCCAGTGGTTAGCGCTATGCTGGGCTACCAATCTGGCGACAGGAGTTCGAATCCCGCTCATGGCCAACAACACTGACGATTTTCCAAACCGGTCCTGGGCCTCCCCTAGGTCGACTCAGCCTCAAATGAGTACCTAGTGCGGTGTGTAAAACTACGCCACTAGGGAGACAAAGGCGGCCAGGCGTGGTGCTGGTCACCCACCCCCTCGTGTGCCGTGTCGACCTTCATAGGTGCTACTCGCTAACGGCACTTGCCCCAACGGTCTGTTAAGGCTATACGGGGGATCTTTGTCTTTTGGGTTGTCTGCAGGATTGACCTGCTAAAGACCACCACCACCGCCGACCCTCGAAACACCAAGCCCACGGGTAAGCGCTTAATAATAATAATAGCATATATAGAGCGCTTTTCACTCGAGGGTTACAAAGCGCTGCACAGGGTTGCAGAGAGAACGGCATGCCAACAACGACAGAGAACGGAAAATCAGCAACATATTTATTTAGGGGGTTTTTTCTTTTCTCCGAGCTGTGGAGAGAACGGCATGTCAACAACATCAAGACAGTTCCACTGAAAGTCAAACAATAGCGATAATAATAATGATAATTATTTTACATTATATAGGACATAAAGTCAGTTAGAAAAAATATATATTCAAGGTCATCATTCAAGGTCATCTTGTCAATACGGGAATCCCGTGAGAAGCTTGCAAGCTCACTGGGTGTTTTTCTGCAGTAATAATAATACAAATAATAAACATCTATAGATAACAGGAAACCGGAGAACCCAGAGGAAACCCACGCAGAACAGGGGGAGAGAATAACACAAAAACTCCACACAGAAAGGCGCCCAAGGCAGGGATCGAACCTGCCTCGGGCAAGACCATTCTTTGTGTGAGGAGGCGCGGATGTTACCACTGCGTCAGCCTGCCCCCCCGTGGTTTTACCACGTAATTCGAGAAGCTTTCCATGGCTGTACTGTACTAGGTGAATCCCCACCTGGCACAGTTGCAATGGGAGGCTGATGGATGCCCGGATACGGTCGAGGGATGGCTCTCTATTGGTCAACCGTATTACGTATGCCGATGATCTGGTAACTGCTGCTCACTCCGAGGAGGAGTTGGTGGTCTCCTCCTGCTCCTCAGAGCGCAGATGTTACCAAAGGCACTGTTTTGCGCGGCCTACTCCTGGCCCAGTTTGTGTAAGGTCCTGCCTTGCCTAGACTCGCCTCGTGGTGTCGCGTGTGGAAGTTGTGTTTTTTGTTGTGGGTGGCTGCGTTTTTTCTTTGCTGTTGCGTGTGTCTATGTGTGTTCTTGTGCTGCAATGTTGATTGTTTGATTTGGATTGGCGTTGTTTCCCCCTCATGTCCGTCTCTCTGTTTTCCTGTCTCTGTGTTCCTATGTCTCTTCCTGTCACTCACCCTCCCCTAAGACGACCATCTTAGGGGACGCTGGCAGATTTTTGCCGCTCTTAAGATTGCCAGTTTCACGACCTTTCAGTATATTCGAAGCAACCTTAATCATTTGTTTGGTTTTTATTGGTTGGTTTTTTTCTTTCATCGTTGACATGCCGTCCTCTTTGCGGCCCTTGTGCAGCGCTTTGTGACCCTCAGGTGAATGTCGCTATATAAAATGATATTATTATATTGTTATTATTATTAAGACTGTACGGTGGATCTGTCTCTTTGCAGTGGAAGCAAAGAACACAGGATGGTGGATTTTCATAGGAGTCAGCGTAGGAGCAGCAGCAGCAGCAACAATCGGAGGCGTTGTGTTCTGTCTGCGCAAGCGGGACTCTATCAGCTCCGTCTGTCAGAGAGGATCGCCCTGCATCAGTTCTACGGAGGAGCACCCACTGCATAAGCAAGGCAACGATAGAGATGGCGTCGAATTCTATCCGGTTTTGATGGAGGCCGAGGATGCCGCGAGGAACGAAAAAGAGACCAACGTTGCGACGAGCGCGGAAAATGGCCGACGCGGGTGGCTTCCCACGACGCGGTTTCTAAATTGCGCGGAGAGGTCTGACGGAGGCGGTGGGCGTGAGACGCATTCCACGCGCCCGTGCGATCAGGATAGCTCGCAAAACACGATAGCGGCATAGGAGACGATGGCGCTATGATCCTCGCAGCGGGAAAGTGCGTCTGAGAGCGAGTCCGTCTGTTCAGTCGATCGATACAAGCCGCTCCACCTCACAAATTCAATTCAGTTCAACGTTATTGTCAATTCTGCCATATGTACAGGACATATAGAGGATCGAAATGCCGTTTCTCTCAGACCCCCAGTGTTGGCATGTACATGGACTGGAACACAACAACAAGGGTTTAAAAATACTAGGATGAAAAAAAATATACTAACAATTGTTTAATCCTTACAAGTTAAGCTCATCTGGGGGTCGGGAGGGGGACAATAACAAGGCACAGATCTAGAACAAAAACTATAATAATTACAAATATAGTGCATATAGAACTAATATCCGGCACTATGTTTGATATAATTCTAGTTTTTGTTCTATAGGTTCAGCATTCTACCCCACAAAGCAGCAGTCACACTACCCGTTGTTGGAATGTGCGTTAAACCGGGCCCTTATTCTAGAGCAATAACTACTTCAGCATCTATGCATTAACGTAGTGGGTGGGGGCTTTGTGTGGTGTGTGTTGTGTGTGGGGAGCGGTAGCCCAGTGGTTGGCACGCCG
>JAZEWU010000059.1:445414-455470 GCA_036362915.1 Geotria australis | reverse complement strand
CACCCCCTCGCCTCCCGCCAGCAGTAGTAACCTAGTCTCCGAGGTGTGCGATCCGGATCTGCGGTACAATCCGGCGCCCCCCCTCCCCCAGGAGGTGTGGGTGTTGGCGGGGTGGGGGGGAGGCCCGAGCAGGGAGCCCTCGGCCGCAAACTCCTTCCCCTTGGCCAGGAGCTCCCACTCCTTGCGGCGGTCGCGAGGCGCTCGCACCACGGCCACCGTGCTGCGCTCTTCCGGGCGCTTCTACGCGACGTGGGTGGGTGGGTGGCGAAGGGGGGCGAGGGGGGCATGGTGGTGGTGGTGGTGGTGGTGCCAGCATGCTGGGTTAGTGGTGGTTGGTGGTGGTGGTGGGAGTGGTGGTTATACACTTGCCCCGACAGTCTGTTAAGGCTACACGGGGGATCTTTGTATTTGATGTTAGTGGTGGTGGTGACGAGCCTTCGACACTTCACGTGATAGCTTCAAGGTGCATATGGCTTGGCACAGGCGACGTGGTGACGTCACCGCCACTTAGTGGCAAAAGGCGGTTGGTGGTGGTGATGATGCTAAAGCCGCCTCCAATGACGACGGTAATGACGATGATGGTGCTGATGATGATGCTGATGATGATAATAATAATAGCATTTATAGAGCGCCTTTCACCCTAGGGTCACAAAGCGCTGCACAAGGCTGCGGAGAGAACGACATGTCAACAATGGTGATGATGCTGATGATGGTGATTAATGATGATGATGGTGCTGGTGCTGATGGACCTTCTGGCGCCTCTTCTCCTTGCGCTTGTCCTCGGTGTCCTGCAGCATCTTCTCCTTCCACAGGTCGAAGAAGTAGGACGGGTCCGTGTAGAACTTCAGCCCGTCCTTGCCATCGTCACTGCCACGGTCGACACCACCACCACCATCGTCAACATCAACATCAACAACATAGTGAAGCTCTGTTTCTGGGTTTAGGTCATGTGAAAAAAGGTGTGTAAGTGTAGTGCACCCGTCGATATGTTGGAGAAAACGAGCGAGCACACACACAGCACTTACCTTCAAAGATGGTACCGACGTGGGGAGCGGTAGCCCAGTGGTTAGCGCACTGGGCTACAAATCTGGCGACCCGAGTTCGAATCCCGCTCACGGCCAACACCCGTGAAGATTTATGAACCGGTTCCTGGGCCTCCCCTAGGTCGACTCAGCCTCAAATGAGTACCTAGTGCGGTGTGTAAACATCGCGACTAGGGAGACAAAGGCGGCCGGGCGTGGTGCTGGTCACCCACCCCCTTGTGTGCCGTGTCGACCTTCATAGCTGCTCGCTATCAGCACTTGCCCCTACAGTCTGTTAAGGCTATACGGGGGATCTTTGTCTATCTTTGTTGGGTGAGTGAGTGGGTGAGTGAGTGAGTGAGTGGGTGGGTGGGTGAGTGAGTGAGTGGGTGAATGGGTGAGTGAGTGAGCGAGTGGGTGAGCGAGTGGGTGGGTGAGTGAGTGAGGGAGTGGGCGAGAGGGCGAGTGAGTGACTAACTGACCGGTACGGTGAGAGTATGGAGAGTGGCGGTGGCTTGTCGCTGTGGTTGTATGTGTCGCGTAGCGGCAGGGGGAAGCTGTCTCGCGACACCACCTGCTGGTCCTGAACCGTCGAGCTGTGGAACGGCTTCGTCAGGTTGATGTCCTGCAGAGACACTGCACACAGACACAGCGCACCCAGGTAACCGTCACACGGGCTGGAGGGCCAAGTGCTGTTAGCGATGATGTAAAAAAAACAAAGATATAAGGTTTTACCTTTTCTGGCAATGAGACAAGTGTTAAGATCTTTCGAATTCGATTCGATTCTTCGAAGCGTGATGGTTATATGACAGTTGTTTCCCATTGCAACAAGTTCTTCTTTAGTCGCAAACAGCCCTTCGACATTTAGAGATATAATAATAGTCAGTGCTGGCCTTAAAGGCGGTGGGCATTGGCCTCTCTTCTTGCTCCAGACTGAGGAGGCTTCTGGCATCTGTTGAGCTTCCGGACATCGTTGTCTTTCAGCTCCTCGGCTTCGAAGTGTTTGGTAGAATTCGCAGGTAATAGCAAGTATTACTTGACAGGGATCGCGACGTGAACGCCTCTACCTTGATCCCCGTTAAGATCTTAAAAACACCAAATGGACATCGTTTTTGCAAACGTGAGTGAGTGAGCGGTGAGCCTCACCCTCCTCCACGCTGGAGTCGAGGGAGGTGACGCGCAGGGAGAGGCGGTCGATGCGTTCCTGCAGCGCGATCGAGCGAAGACAGAATCCCCTCGTCTCGCGGATAAGCTCGCCAAACACGTCATCCGCATGCTTGCCTGGCCCGGGGAAGAGAGCGGGTGGAAGAGGGGGAGTTACGTGGGAGATACGACGGGAGGGACATGGGGGAGACACGAGGGAGACAGGGGAGGACACGGGGAACGAGGAGACGCGGGGATACAGCGGAGATATGGGGACAGAGGGAGACGAGGGGACACAAGGGGACAGTGGGACAACGACACAGGGGGACAAGGGTGACTTGGGAGTGAGATAGAGGAACGAGGGGTGTAGTGGTGTGATGGAGTGTGAGCCAGCGACCCTCACTGAGGCTGCCCACTCTAAGCATGAGTGAGTTTGAATTCGATTCGTCGAAGAGTGATGGGGATATGACAGTTTCCCATTGCAACAAGTTCTTCTTTAGTCGCAGACAGCCCTTCAACATTTAGAGATATAATAGTCAGTGCTGGCCTTAAAGGCGGCGGGCATTGGCCTCTCTTCTTGCTCCATACTGATGGGCTTCTGGCATCTGTTGAGCTTCTGGACATCGTTGTCTTTGAGCTCCTCGGCTTCGAAGTGTTTGGTAAAATTTGCAGGTAATACCGAGTATTACTTGACAGGGATCGCGACGTGAACGCTTCTACCTTGATCGAGCGAGTGAGTGTGTGAGTGAGCGAGCAAGCGATCCTCACTGAGGCTGCCGAGCTGTCGTATGATGTCCGAGAGCGTGCCGTTGGTGACGCACTCCAGCTCATTCTTGACGCTGGGTGGCAGTGCCCGGCGACACAG
Source organism: Geotria australis (assembly GCA_036362915.1). Lineage (NCBI taxonomy): Eukaryota > Metazoa > Chordata > Hyperoartia > Petromyzontiformes > Geotriidae > Geotria > Geotria australis. Next base: position 452,440 of record JAZEWU010000059.1, on the reverse strand, counting down.
GTACACCGGCTCTATACTGCGCTTCACCAGCGGCATCCTGACACACACACACAAACATCCCCCCGTGTAGCCTTAACAAACTGTAGGGGCAAGTGCCGTTAGCGAGTAGCACCTATGAAGGTCGACACGGCACATGAAAAGGTGGGTGACCGGCACCACGCCCGGCCGCCTTTGTCTCCCTAGTGACACTAATAATAATGTTACATTTATAACGCGCACATATTCATTCAATGTCAACGGTACTCATTCGACGAGAGAACGACTCAGAGGCGTAGCGAGGAAAGCGCGGAGAGGCGGAGGAGGCAGCCAGGCGGTTTTGCCGGCGCCATATTGCCACCAGACGCTGCTTCCTATATATTATGATGTTATCGGCCAAATAATTAATGAGTGTTTTTGGGAGGAATCCGGAGAACCCGGAAGAAACCCACGCAGAACAGGGGGAGAGAACACACAAACTCCACACAGAAAGGCGCCCGAGCCGAGATTCGAACCCAGGAGGCTTCTTGCTGTGAGGCAGCAGCGCTACCCACTGCGCCACCCTGCCACATAGCAGCACCTATACGTTAGCTTGTGTCGCAGGAGTCCCGTAAAGAGCTTGCAAGCTCACTGGGTAATTTATCTGCTGTAATAATAAACATCTGTCTTTCTACGCCAGCCTCGCGCCCATATCTTCTTTCGACGCGATTCCCAGGAAGCACTTCCTCTCTCCGCGCTTCTCCCTTGGTTCAGTGTTCCAATCCTCGTTCCGTTTTCGTTGCTAAGACTCAGCGGTGGAAACCGACGAAATACAGAATCTACTTTTGTACGCTGCCCTGTATATCGCTGACTTAATTTCCCCAGGCGCCCTGCGATGGACTGGCGTCCCATCTTCGGTGTTCCCCTGCCTTGCGTCCTGTGTCTGTCGGGATAGGCTCCGGCTCGCCGCGACCCTGTACAGGATTAAGCGGTTTCTGAAAATGGATGGATGGAAAACCCACGCAGAACAGGGGGAGAGAACACGCAAACTCCACGCAGAAAGGCGCCCGGGCCGAGATCCGAACCCGGGGGCTTCTTGCTGTGAGGCGGCAGCGCTACTCACCGCTACGCCACCAAATCATAGTAATGTAATACATTATTGTTTACCTTCATGTATGCCGTACTCGTGTATAGTATGCAGTATATTCAATACATTATATAGATGTAACCACATTACGATACACTGCACTGTATATCCGGTACTAGCGTACATTATATAAACGTAACACATTACATACACATTCATTATAACCTTCACTAGTGTATCCGGTACTAGTGTTCACGACATAAACGTAACGCATTATACAAACGCAATAATGTACACAATGTGCACCCCTAGTGTGGTGTGTAAAGTATAGTGTTTACACACTAGCATAGCGAGTACATAAACGTAATACATTACGTTAATGTGACCCACTATTCTGCACTAGTGTTAATCCATCCATTGTCAGAAACTGCTTAATCCTGTACAGGGTCGCGGTGAGCCGGTGCCTATCCCGGCAGACACAGGGCGCAAGCCAGAGCTATACCCAGGATTGGATGCCAGTCCATCACAACTAGTGTCTACTGTACTGTATGTGGGCGGCACGGTGGCGTAGTGGGTAGCGCTGCCGCCTCACAGCAAGAAGGTCCCCGGGTTCGAATCTCGGCACGGGGGCCTTTCTGTGTGGAGTTTGTATGTTCTCCCCGTATCCGCGTGGGTTTTCGCCGGGCACTCTGGTTTCCTCCCACGATCCAAAGACAAGCTGCCAGGTTAATTGGCCTACTGACTAAATTTCCCCAGGCGCCCTGCGCTGGCCTTGCGTCCCATCCTCGGTGTCCCCCTGGCTTGCGCCATGTGTCTGCCGGGATAGGCTCCGGCTCACCGCGACCCCGTACAGGATTCAGATGTTTCTGAAAAATGGATGGATGTACTGTATGTACAGTACTCTACTGTACGGCAGCGCTCCTGGAAATCGAACTGGCGCCAAATAGTGTCACTGTACGCGTATCGCAAAGTCGTCACTTGACAGAGGGTCGTGGTCTGTAACGTCGTCCCTAATCGACGCGGGGAGGGGGTTAATCGACGAAGATCGCGTTGACGGGAGGCGTAAACTCGGTGCGGAAAAACACCCAAAAACTTTTGTTTTGTCGCGAGAGCGTGAGGGGAAAAATAATTCCCCTCAAAACCTCGACACTAAACTACTTTCGCGTTCGAAGCTGAACATCGCGAACGATGGCTTTAAATACAGACTTAAAAGTCACGCGAAAAAAACTTCACGGTCAGAACGGTTAGTGAGCCACCAAGCCGCCGCCCCGAAAGCGAGTTTACACATCACCACCATCATCGATAATCTCACCTGCCTCCCACCGCCTTCTCCCTTGTTTTATGAGGAAATATATCACGTTGTTGTTAAGAATCCGTCGTTTAAAAAAAAAAGTAGAGTTTTTTTTTGTTACGCGGCGGCTAAAAATGTTTCGTTGTGGCACGGCCCTCAGGCCGACTTCCCGCGCTTATTTATTAATATAAGTGAGGCGGTGACTACTTCCTCCTTCACTCGCATTGTGGGGGGGGGGGATCCCTCCGCGGGTGAGATGGTCACGGGGGGGAGATGGTACTGACGTAATAATAATCGCATTTTATATAGCGCCTTTCACCCGAGGGTCACAAAGCGCTGCACAAGGGCCGCGAAGAGAACGGCATGTCAACAACGAAAGAAAAAAACAACCAATACAAACCAAAGGAACAAAAAGTTAATCATTAAGGCTGCTTAGAATATACCGAAAGGTCGTGAAACTGGCAATCTTAAGAGCGGCAAAAATCTTCCAGCGTTCCCTAAGATGGCCGTCACTTCCTTAAAGACAAACACGGAGGGAAGACAGAGAAACAGACACGAGGGGGAAACAACGACAAAAGTAGGTTGATGGATGGTTATTATTACAGCGGAAAGTACCCAGTGAGCTTGCGAGCTCTTTACGGGACTCCTTCTTCTTCTTTGCGATTCTTCGAAGCGCGAAGGGATAGATATATGTGTTATTATTACAGCAGATGGTTAAATTACAGTTTCCCATTTCCTTACACAGCCCCTTGCATTTTCATTGAACTCCGCAAGGTCTTTTGAGCTGCAGAGGTTCGGTGGTAGAGCATAGACAAGGCAGTGTTCCATAGTATGGTCTGCTACAATAATAAACATCTGTAACCCTTACCAACATGGCGTCCCCGCTCCACCACCACCACACACAACTCCCTTACAATCATGGCGGCTCCGACGTCACTTCCTCCCACACTCATCTTTTTCCGGTTAAAAGTTCCCGTTCGATTTTCGGGCAGGGGAGCGATGATGGCTGCTACCGCGGCTCTGGTCGCTTACGAGAGACACAGCGATAGCGGAGAGGAGGATGATGAGGGGGACGGGGGTGACGGCCATCTCCTGCACCTCAAGCCGCCGCCTCCCCCGCAGCTAAAGACGGCTCTGGTCCTGAACGCGGCGCCTGAAGTCGCCACTAAGGTAAGACGTGGGGTTGCTTGAGTGTTTTTTTTTTACTTTGAGTTAGTTGAACGGGATTGAGATTAAGAGAGAGAGGGGGGGAGAGACGGTGCGCTTTTGGGATAGCAGTGGCGAGCGTGGGTGGAATGGGTGAGTAGGGGAATGGGTGGGTGAGTGAGTTGGTGAGAGAGTGGGGTGAGTGGGTCGATATGTGAGTGGGTGAGAGTGAGTGAGTGGATGAGTGAGTGGGTGAATGGATGAGTAAGTGGGTGAGCGATTGGGTGAGTGGGTCTGTGAGTGAGTGGGTCGGTGAATGAGTGGATGAGTGGGTAAGCGGATGAGGTGCGTCAGACACCAAATTATGCATTTTATCTCCTTTCTCCCTCGCGAAACATCGCGAAGGAAAGCTCACCACTGCTATCCCGAAATAGCATCTCCTCAGACAATTCCCACCACACAGCGAGCTGTGATAAAATCCACATTTATACTTGAAACGAGATGTATCGGTTGAGCGCCCTGGAATTAGATTTGTTAGCGCAGATAAGCGAGCGGGGCGTAAGCCACCTGTCACGAGGGGTGATTTGGCCAATGGGGTCGCCGGGTTTGGGTGGTTTTGCCAATGGGAAGGGAGGGCCGCCTATCCGCTGTGTGGAATGTGAAGCGCGTGTTGACTAGGCCTCAAGTCTGTGTGCCTTTGAGTTGATGGGTCTATATGTGACTGTGGGTCTCTGTGTGTCTGTGGGTCTCTGTGTGAGTCTGTGGGTCTCTGAATTGATGGGTCTATATGTGACTGTGGGTCTCTGTGTGAGTCTGTGGGTCTCTGTGTGAGTGTGGGTCTCTTGAGTTGATGGGTCTATATGTGACTGTGGGTCTCTGTGAGTTCTGTCGTCAGAAGATAAAAGAAAACTAATAATGTTTTAATATTTACAAGTTAAGCTAAGCTGGGGGTCGGGGGGGGGGGACAATAACAAGGCGCAGATCTAGAACAAAAAATATATTTATAATTATAACAAATATATTCATAGTGAGGCTCTGTTTATGAGTTTAGGTCATGTGAAAAAGGTGTGTAAGTGAAGTGCACCCGGTGTCGATATGCCGGAGCAAACGAGCGAGCACATGCATCACTTACCTCAAAAGATGGCACCGACGTTTCGCTGACATTCCAGCCAGCATCATCAGGAATAGTTACTGCTGCTGCTGTTCACTATGACTATAACTGCTGCTGCTGTTTCTGCTGTTGCCGATGCTGCAGGAAGAGGTGGAGAGCGGGAAACACCTGGACCCGAGCTGCAGGGAGGTCACCTTCAACCCCACCTACGACACGCTCTTCGCTCCGGAGGTGAGTCCCGCTCGCAGCAACAGCTTGCCCCCCCTGTGGTCTCTCAGAGGCTACACGGGGGACCTTTTGACTGTGTCTGTTGTAACGGTGTCTAGCTGTAAGTGTCTCCTCGTGAATCGCCGCCTCTCCCCACGCCTTCTCTGTGTCTCCCTGGCCGTGGCTCACCGTGTCTCCCCTCCCCTCTGCTCGCCTCTGCTCCCCTCTCCTCCCCGCGTCTCCCGGCCACACACAGGTGGGCCCGGCCAACCCGTTCCGCACGCAGCAGATGTCTGCGCCGCGCAACTCGCTCGCCGGCTTCACGGAGGCGGCACACTTCAGCGACTTCATGTTCGAGCAGCAGCGGCGCACCTTCACCAGCTACGGTGACAACCACGCGACGACCACACGCTAACCACACGCGAGACACACGCTAACCACACACACTATAGCCGCACGCTTGCGGCGGTTTGATTCCCGCCTTGGGCGCCTTTCTGCGTGGAGTTTCTGTGTTATTCTCTCCCGGGCGTGTATATTCCGGTATTAAACCCGGCCCGAGAGAGGATTTGTAAACGGCCGGTGGTACAGTCGTGATGATTGCTGTCGGTATACTGATGTGGGCGGCACACTGGGCACCCGCAATACCTCGCATCACTATTCCGGCCACTCGCCCCAACACAATCCCGCACTCTACGCAGGTCATCACAGCACCTACTGCACACACACCTACTCCACACACCATGCTCACGCACAACCTTCGCACAACGCCGATTCTCGGTCACGGCACCCACAACCTGGAACAGCCTGTAGCCACGTCTACTACGTCAAACACAGTCCCCCACAACTTTCAAAAAACTTTTAAAAAGCACACCTCTTCACCGACTCACAACAAACCGACTGAGCCAGGCTTCGCGCCTCCGAATCAACGGTCGCAACGCGCCCAGAGAATATGCGCCATGCGTTAGAAATATATATTATCACTAGCAGGGGCGACCCGGCGTTGCCCGGGTAAATTTGAAAGTAACCGGGGATAGTAATAGAGGCGCCGCTTATCCAAATTGCATATTGTAATTGAGGCGGCGCTTATCGTAACTTGGTATTGTAGTAGCGGGCCGCTTGTCCGAACCGGGGATTGTAATAGCTGCGGGCCTTATCCTAACCGGGTATTGTATTGGCGGCGCGGCTCACGGTACCGTGAGGGCACGGGGCGAACCGCAGAAAGCGGTCCCGGTGGCCAGGAAGGCCCGTGGTCGCGCGCTAAGGCGCCAAAGAGTCCTCTGGGACCGAGTGGCGTCGTTGTGCGAAGGTCCCACGCGATTTGGTTGCGATTTGGCTGAGTTCACCGTGATCAAGCAAGCAAGCAAACAAACAAACACAACTTGATTTTACATATATATAGATTGTTATTGACTAGCCTGCTGTGTCGCCCACCTCCCGCCCCGTGCCAGGCTATGCGCTCGACCCCTCGGTCGACCTCGCCGACCCTGCTGCCGAGCGGTTTGTCGGAGCCGTGGACCAGGCGGAGAAACTCAAGGGTAAGGTCGATCCCGCCTCATTCCCTTCATTACATTTTTTGTTGCTTTGGTTTTTATTAGCTGTTTTTTTTTTTCTGTCGTTGTTGACATGCCGTTCTCTCCACAGCCTTGTGCAGCACTTTGTGACCCTCGGGTGAAAGTTGCTATATAAAATGCTATTATTATTATTCATTCATTCTCAGCCCCCCAGCTTAAGCGTTATAAATTTAAATGTATTATTATGTTGGCGCCGGCAAACCGCCTGGCTGCCTCCTCCGCCTCTCTGCGCTTTACCGCACTACGCCTCCGAGTCGTTCTCTCGTTGAATAATAATAATAGCATTTTATATAGCGCCTTTCACCCGAGGGTCACAAAGCGCTGCACAAGGGCATCGGAGAGAACAGCATGTCAACAACGACAGGAGAAAAAAAACCAGCTAATAAAAACCAAAGCAACGAAAATTAAATGAATGAATATCTTTCGACATTGAATGAATATGTTGCCACGCAGCAGTGTTATAAAATGCATAATTATTTATTGTCATTATGAATAGGGGTGGCACGGTGGCGTAGTGGGTAGCGCTGCCACCTCACAGCAAGAAGGTCCCGGATTCGAATCCCGACTCGGGGGCCCTTTCTGTGTGCAGTTTGCATGTTCTCTCCCCATGTCCGCGTGGGTTTTCGCCGGGCACTCCGGTTTCCTTCCACCGTCCAAA
>JAZEWU010000059.1:300230-311248 GCA_036362915.1 Geotria australis | reverse complement strand
AAAGGTGTCCATTTGGTGTTTTAAGATCTTAACACGTCTCTCATTGCCAGAACAGGTTAAAGCCTTATATATTTACACAGCTAATGGAGGCGTTAGCGCGCCTCGGCCTCATTTGCAAAGCATTCAGAACAACCACAAATACACACACACTCACAACACACACTCACAACACACACACAACAGCAATTAGGCGAGACAGGCGGACACAGGTGGTCGCTTACTCAATGGTACAAGACTTCAATCCCAAAGTCTATAGGAGGATTTAACATTGAAGTCTATGGGAGGAATTCAACATTGAAGTCTATGGGAGGATTTAACATCGAAGTCTATGGGAGGATTTAACACTGAAGTCTATAACATGATTTAACGTTGAAGTCTATGGGAGGAATTCAACATTAAAGTCTATGGGAGGATTTAACATTGAAGTCTATGGGAGGAATTCAACATTGGAGTCTATGGGAGGATTTAACATTGAAGTCTATAACATGATTTAACATTGAAGTCTATGGGAGGAATTCAACATTAAAGTCTATGGGAGGATTCAACAATGATTTAACAGCAGTGTGTGGCAAAATGGCGCCGGCAACACCGCCTGGCTGCCTCCTCCTCCGCCTCTCTGCGCTTTCCTCGCTACGCCTCCGAGTCGTTCTCTCGTCGAAGGAATGAGTACCTTCGACCGTGAATGAATATGTGCCACGCAGCGTTATGAATGTAAAATTATTATTATCATTACTAATTATTCTGGCTGCGGTGCGACTACTCAGCGAGACTCAGCGTCGCCTGCTGTATCTCCAGTTCCTCTCCTAATAAAAACTCAAGAGCGCGGAACGCCCGTGGGGAGAGTGAACTGTCCTCGGTTAACCCGAGTTAGAGACTCCCAGAGAGAGGGCAAGAGGGGAGAGAGGGGGAGAGATATTGAGCGGAACATCGTGGGGAGAGATGTAGGAGGAGAGAGATAGATGGTTATTATTACGGCAGAAAAATACCCAGTGAGCTTGCAAGCTCTTTGCGGGACTCCTGCATTGACACAACAAACACGAGAATTGCTGACGATAATTAAAAATAAAAACGTACAGGATTCATATATCACCAAACTTTTGACGTATTAATCTTCTTCTTTGCGATTCTTCGAAGCACGATGGTCAGCTTGTGGACATCGTTGTCTTTCAGCTCCTCGGCGTCGAAGTGTTTGGTAGAATTCGCAGGTAATACCAAGTACTACCTGACAGGGATCGCGAGGTGAACGCTTCTACCTTGACCTCCAGTAATAATAATAGTAATAATAATAGCATTTTATATAGCGCCTTTCACCCGAGGGTCACAAAGCGCTGCACAAGGGCATCGGAGCGAACAGCATGTCAACAACGACAGGAAGAAAAAAACAGCTAATAAAAACCAAAGCAACGAAAATTAAATGATTAAGGCTGTTTCTAATACACTGAAAGGTCGTGAAACTGGCAAATCTTAAGAGCGGCAAAAATCTGCCAGCGTCCCCTAAGCTGGCCGTCACTTCCTCGAAGACGAACACGGAGCGAAAACATCGGAACCCTTTAGAACGCGAGTCAAGATCAGCAATCACAACTCGGGCAGAAATTGCACAGCGCTGCGCTTCACCGATTCTCTCCCGGCGTCTCTAGACGAATATCGCCTTTCGCTGACTGACCGCGCGCTGAGTCTGTGGGCGGTCACTTTAATTAATAGGTTATAATTTGGGGGTCTCTCCTTGCCCCCCACCTTATATGTGTGTGTGTGCGTACTAGGTGTAGGCGATACGGCTCCGCTCGGACAAACTGTGCGGCACATTGGCGGCAGCCGTGATTATTTTTCCAATAGAGTCAGCGAGGCTCACGCAAGCCGTGGGTGTCTGATTATCCCGAAGGTTCACAGAGGTAGGGATAGATAGACTCGCACAGAGACCCATAGACTCACATAGGGCCCATAGACTCACGTAGAAGATATAGACTCACGCAAAGAGCCATAGACTCACACAGAGACCCATAGACTCACATAGGACCCATAGACTCACGTAGAAGATATAGACTCACACAGAGACCCATAGACTCACACAGATATACATAGACTCACACACAGACCCATAGACTCACATAGAAGATATAGACTCACATAGGACCCATAGACCCATACAGAGACCGATACACTCACACAGAGACCCATAGACTCACACAGAGACCTATAGACTCACACAGAGACCCATAGACCCATAGACTCACACACAGACCCATAGACTCACACACAGACCCATAGAATCACATAGAACCCATAGACTCACATAGTAACCATAGGCTCACACAGAGACCCATAGACCCACACGTTAGGCCCTATAGCCAGAGGAGCCAGTAATTGGCCGGGTCGCCCCCCCGTGATTAAGGCCGATCGTGAACGTGGGGACACCCTATGGTGTGAATGACACTGAGCCGCTACTAATGAGGCGCGGAGTCTGGCTCCACGCCCCGTGGTCTCCGACTCTCTCTCTCTGTCTGTCTCCGGAGACTCGTAATGGCCGGTGCCGGAGGCGCCAACCCAGCACAGCTGAGGTGCTAGCGCCATATATAATGGGGCAAGTGTTTGGTGTGGGAGTGTGTGTTTGTGTTAGGGAGGGGGAACGGTGGCTCGGTGGTTAGCGCGCTATGCTGGGCTACAAACCCGGCTATGACCCGAGTTCGAATCCCGCTCACGGCCACCAACACCAAGTGGACGATTTTTCTGAACCGGTCACGAGCCTCCCCTAGGTCGACTCAGCCTCAAATTAGTACCTAGCGCGGTGTGTAAACATCGCCACTGGAGATTGATGGATGGATGGAATTTGATGGATGGGATGCATGGGTGGGATAGGTGGATGGGATTGGTTGGATGGGGTGGATGGATGGATGGACTAATAATGATAATAATAGCATTTTATGTAGCGCCTTTCACCCGACGGTCACAATCCGCTGCACAAGGGCCGCGAAGAGAACGGCATGTCAACGATGGAAGATAAAAACAACCAATAAAACCCAAAGCAACAAAACATAAATGATTAAGGCCGCTTCGAATACACCGAAAGGTCGTGAAACCGGCAATTTTAAGAGCGGCAAAAATCTGCCAGCGTCCCCCTAAGATGGCCGTCACTTCCTTAGAGCAGATGGCTGGGACGGGATTGGAACATTGTGCTGGGTTGAATGTGACGGATTGGAGGGACGTAGCGTTGGGATTCAGGCTCTGCTGCCGGTTTGGGGCTAACTGTAAATAGGAGCGCCTCGCGAGGCCTGCAGCCCGGCACCGGAGCCGAGTTAAATAATGAATGTAAAAATAAATAGATTACGGTGGAATGTGTGAACGCGTGTGTGAGTGTGAGTGTAGGTGCGGGCGTGGTGCTGGTCACCCACCCCCTCGTGTGCCGTGTCGACCTTCATAGGTGCTCGCTAACAGCACTTGTCCCTACAGTCTGTTCAGGCTATATAGGGGATCTTTTGTCTTTTGTCTTTTGTAGGTGTGGTGCGCTGGCCCTGGGCCTCCTCCCCTAGGTCGACTCAGCCTCAAATGAGTACCTAGTGCGGTGTGTAAACATCGCCACTAGGGAGACAAAGGCGGCCGGGCGTGGTGCTGGTCACCCACTCCCTCGTGTGCCGTGTCGACCTTCATAGGTGCTACTCGCTAACGGCACTTGACCCTACAGTCTGTTCGAATTCGACTTCGGTTCTTCGAAGCGTGATGGTTATATGACAGTTTCCCCATTGCAACAAGTTATTTAGTCGCAGACAGTCCTTCAACAATTACAGATATAATAGTCAGTGCTGGCCTTAAAGGTGGTGGGCATCGGCCTCTCTTCTTGCTCCAGACCGAGGGGGCTTCTGAGCTTCCGGACATCGTTGTCTTTCAGCTCCTGGACTTCGAAGTGTTTGGTAGAATTTGCAGGTAATACCGAGTATTACTTGACAGGGATGGCGACGTGAACGCTTCTACCTTGATCCCCTACTGTCTGTTAAGGCGACATTACGTTTCAAGTTGACTATTTACACCTCTGCAACGTTGAGCTCGATTTGAGAAAAGCTGCAGAAAAACGGGCAATAATACTTGACAAATGATCCATTAAAACCAATGAAAACAAGGTCATCAAGGCGAACGCTGTTGATACCAAGACACCTCGCCGTTGCTGTGGCAGACTCACAGATGCTGCTGCACTGACAATCTGACACTCCTCCAACTTGCATGGGAATCCCCCCCTGCTGAAGACCTCCCTCCTGGCTCGGTATTACCTGCTAATTCTACCAAACACTTCGAAGCCGAGCAGCTGAAAGACAACGATGTCCAGAAGCTCAACAGATGCCAGAAGCCCCCTCAGTCCGGAGCAAGAAGAGAGGCCAATGCCCGCCGCCTTTAAGGCCAGCACTGACTATTATATCTCTAAATGTTGAAGGGCTGTCTGCGACTAAAGAAGAACTTGTTGCAATGGGGGGAAACAACTGTCATAGAACCATCACGCTTCGAAGGATCGAATCGAATTCGAAGGTGCTACTCGCTAACGGCACTTGCCCCTACAGTCTGTTAAGGCTGTACGGGGGATCTTTGTCTGTGTGTCGTCCCGCCTTTAGGAAGCGTTGACTTTTTCTCTCCCGTTAATCCTGAGACACGCGTGTCGACACTCGCATCTCAGTCGCGTTAAATATACGCACCCCTATATTTAACAAAGATACCCCCCGCCCCCTGTACACTTAACAGACTGTAGGGTCAGTTGCCGTTAGCGAGCAGCACCTACGAAGGCCCCGCACGGCACACTAAGGAGGGGTGGGTGGCCGGCACCGCGCCCGGCCGCCTTTGTCTCCCCGGTGGCGAAGTTTACAACCCCCGCACTAGGTACTAATTTTGAGGCTGAGTGGACCTAGGGGAGGCCCAGGACCGGTTTAGAAAATCGTCACTGGTGTCGGCCGTGAGCGGGATTCGAACTCGGGTCGCCAGATTCGTAGCCCAGCGCGCTAACCACTGAGCCACCGCTTCACCCACACATCCATTTACCCATTCACCCACTCATAATAATGTAATAATTTTACATTTATAACGCTGCGTGGCACGTATTCATTCAATGTCGAAGGTAACTCATTCAATGACGAGAGAACGACTCAGAGGCGTAGCGAGGAAAGCGCAGAGAGGCGCAGGAGGAGGCAGCCAGGCGGTTTTGCCGGCGCCATGTTGCCACTAGACACTGCTTCCTATATATTACGATGTTACCGGCCAAATAATTAATGGGTGTTTTTTTTACTTGTGGGAGGAAACCGGAGAACCCGGAGGAAACCCACGCAGAACAGGGGGAGAGAGAACAACACACGAACTCCGCACAGAAAGGCGCCCGGGCTGAGATTCGAACCCGGGCAATTCTTGCTGTGAGGCGGCAGCGCTACCCACCAAGCCACCGTGCCACCCTCTCTCCCTGTCATCAAGGCCCTATGACATCTCAACTCTCTCACTCCGTCTCTCTCTCTCGTTCCCTCTCTCTCCCCGCTGTCCATCTCCCGTCACGCGAACTCTCCCTCCCAAGACTCCGTCCGTCACTCATTAGCAATATCGTATCTCGCACCCGCTCGGCGTATCACTCGCGCCTCACAGCCACAAAGTACCGGGTTCGAGCCTGGGATCGGGTGGAGTTTGTGCGCTTTCCAAAGCTGCTATTTGGGGATGGCCGTGTCACTGAGCGCTCCCCCTCTCTACAGTCTATACATACAGTCTATAGTCTATACACACAGTCTATACACGCAGTCTATGATCTATACACAAGAAGGTCCCGGGTTCGAATCTCGGCTCGGGTGCCTTTCTGTGTGGAGTTTGTGTGTCATTCTCTCCCCCTGTTCTGCGTGGGTTTCCTCCGGGTTCTCCGGTTTCCTTCCTCAACTTAAAAAAAAAACGCTCGTTAATTATTTGGCCGATAACATCGTAATATATAGGAAGCAGCGTCTAGTGGCAATATGGCGCCGGCAAAACCGCCTGGCTGCCTCCTCCGCCTCTCTGTGCTTTCCTCGCTACGCCTCCAAGTCGTTCTCTCGTCACTGAATGAAGTACCTTCGACAGTGAATGAATATGTGCCACGCAGCGTTATAAATGTAAAATTACTATTGTGTTAAGTATCTACAGTGTGTTTCGTATTTTTTCGTATCAATTTCAAGAAGCTGCTGATTAAACACAACATCTTTCAGCTAGTTGGATAGATAGACGTTTGTCATTACAGCAGAAAAAATACCCAGTGAGCTTGCAAGCTCTTTACGGGACTCCTGCATTGACACGACAAACACGCGAATCGCCGACGATAATTCAAATATGTACAAGATTCCTAATTAACCGAATTTAAATAAAACCATTAACTGTGTAAATAAATGGGAAACTGTAATTTAGCCATCGCGCTTCGAAGAATCGCAAAGAAGAAGAATATCAGACATTAATGATGTTATCGGCCAAATCGATCGCTGAGTTGTGTGTTTTAGTTGTGGGAGTAAAGCTGAGAACCCGGAGGAAACCCACGCAGAACAGGCGGAGAGAATAAACACGCAAACTCCACGCAGAAAGGCGCCCGGGGCGGGAATCGAACCGCCTCGGGCAGGACCTTCTTTCCGCTGCATAGACACCCTGCCTCCCATTCCAACTCTCTCTTAGGGACGAGAGGGGGAGGAGGCGGGAGGATGAGACGGAGGGACGACACACGGACACAGAGTATATAAGGACACTCGTATCCGGGCCCTTGAGAGACAACGACACTGAGACACACGGAGACCAGACACACATAGAGACACACACACACAGAGAGTCACACGGAGACACAGGGAGAGAAACCGTTTCGACCGCGCGACCTCAGGTAACAAAACCCATCCGCCCATTCCACCTCTATCCATCCATTTTCAGAAACCGCTTAATCGCGTACAGGGGTCGCGGTGAGCCGGAGCCTATCCCCGGCAGACACAGGGCGCAAGGCAGGGAATTAGCCCAGGATGGGACGCCTGTCCATCGCAGGGCAATTTACTCAGTAGTCCAATTAACCTGGCAGCGTGTCTTTGGACGGTGGGATTCATCTACACGTGGCTTTAATCACACAGCCGGTTTGTGTGTGTGCTGGTCACCCACCCCCTCGTGTACCGTGTCGACCTTCATAGGCGCTGCTCGCTGACGGCACTTGACCCTACGGTCTGTTAGAGGCTATATGGGGGATCTTTGTCTTTTGTGGTGGTTCTGTAAGGTGGAGCGGTGGCGCAGTGGTTAGCGCTATGCTGGGCTTCAAACCCGGCTATGACCCGAGTTCGAATCCCGCTCACGGCCACCAACACCCAGTGACGATTTTCTGAACCGGTCCTGGGCTTCCCCTAGGTCGACTCGGCCACTAGGGAGACAAAGGCGGCCCGGCGTGGTGCTGGCCACCCACCTCCTAGTGTGCCGTGTCGACCTTCATTGGTGCTACTCGCTAGAAGAACTTGACTCTACAGCCTGTTAAGGCTACACGGGGGATCTTTGTCTTTGTTAAGCACTTTCGACTGCTGGTTCAAGTGCCGTTAGCGAGTAGCACCTGTGAAGGTCGACACGGCACACGAGGGGGGTGGGTGACCAGCACCACGCCCGGCCGCCTTTGTCTCCCTAGTGGCGATGTTTACACACCGCACCAGGTACTCATTCGAGGCTGAGTCGACCTAGGGGAGGAGGCCCAGGACCGGTTCGGAAAATCTAACACGCGGAATAGCTGTCTTTGTTAATCACTGTATATCAACGCTGTGCAGGGGCGTATCTAGGGCTTGGCAGGTATGGCACGTGCCCTGGGCGCCACTTTGAAGGGGGGCGCCACTGAGAAGATTCCATTAAAGTCAGACAAGCCATGCTCGGATAGTGAAAAAAGCATTTTTTTCAGATGTACGGATCTGTCTTTGATTATCGTGGTTGAGAAGCACTAGGATGGCCAGATTGTTAAACCGTTTATAGAGCGCCTTCTACCCGAGGGTCACAAAGCGCTGCACAGGGCCGCGGAGAGAACGACAAACCAACAACGACAGAGAACGATATTATGGTAAAGTTATCCAAAAGATCGGTGTTAGATGTTTGGATAGAGAGGCAATTTCCGTGCCTTGCCAAGGGCGCTGTGTTCCGCAGATACGCCCCTGTGGCTGTGACTGTGAGGATTGCTCTTGTGAGCTGCTGTTTCGGGATAGCCGTGTCACTGAGCGTCCCCCCTTCTCTCCGTCGCGACGTTTCGCCTCCCGCGTTGGAGGCATCGTCAGGCCTCCCCGACTGATTCAGCTGAAACGGGAATCGCGGAGAGGACAGGCACAGCGCTCGATACGGCTATCCCGAAATGGCAGCTCTAAAGAGCAATCATCACACGTCGCGACGTGAATACCTACATCGGTATACAGGCAGTCCCCCGGGTTACGAACGAGTTCCGTTTTTAAGTCTGCCTGTAAGTCGGAATTTGTACGTAAGTCGGAACAGTTTACGTACGGTTCACATCTCGCGTCAATGAGTCAAATGTTTGTCTTAGTATATAGTATATATTTTACCTGAAACATCTTAAATGTAATAATACGGTAGTAATAATAATAAACCGCTTCTTCTTCTTCTTTGCGATGATTCTTCGAAGCACGATGGTCAGCCTCTGCTGCACATCGTTGTCTTTCAGCTCGGCCTCGAAAACGCGCGGTGTTGTGAGCGTCGCACAAAGCAGTCTGCCCGTTCGTTAGTACGAACCACTGTATGTAACTCGATTTTTTTTTTAATAATCGGCCCGAGGCGGTTCGATTCTCGCCTCGGGCGCCTTTCTGTGCGGAGTTTGCACGTTCTCTCCCCGTGTCCGCGTGGGTTTTCGCCACCACAGGGCACTCCGGTTTCCTCCCACAGTCCAAAGACACGCTGCTGCGTAGGTTAATTGGCCTGCGGACTAAATTGCCCGCGGTGCCCTGTGATGGACCGGCGTCCCATCCTGGGTATATCCCTGCCTTGCGCCCTGTGTCTGCCGGGATAGGCTCCGGCTCACCGCGACCCCGTACAGGATTAAGCGGTTTCTGACAATGAATCATGATGACGGCCATCTTAGGGGACGCTGGCAGATTTTTGCCGCCCTTAAGATTGCCTGTTTCACGACCTTTCAGTGTCTTCGAAGCAGCTTTAATCATTTAATTTTTGTTGCTTTGGTTTTTATTAGGTTTTTTTTGTCGTTGTTGACATGCCGTTCTTTCCGCGGCCCTTGTGCAGCGCTTTGTAACCCTCGGGTGAAAGGCGCTCTACAACATGCTATTATTATTACAAGATAAATATACCCAGTGAGCTTGCAAGCTCTTTTAATGAATTATACGTTCACGGATGTACGACCCGGTGCATGGAAAGTGTTACGCGAACGTTGCCTGGATCTTAAGCGTAACCTTACCGCAGCTCTGACCCTAACCTTCACCCTAAACCTCTGAGGCCTGTAACTCAATGACGGATACGACGGACTGACAGATATGAGAGCCAGGCGCTGGCGGGAGGAGGTGGATAATTCTGTCCAACTCCTCAGGGGAGGGACACACTTCGCGGAAAAATATGTACTTTCCAGATTTAGACAGCCTTTAAGAATAACATTACTATAAGAGCAGTGGAGTAGTGTGGGTTTCCAGCGCCCGGGGCAAGGCAACTATTGCGCCCCCCCCAGCAGATGTATTGGATTCTAAGAAAATAGTGATGTAATTAAAGTCTTCTTCTTTGCGATTCTTCGAAGCAGCACGATGGTCAGCCTCTGGACATCGTTGTCTTTCAGCTCCTCGGCCTCGAAGTGTTTGGTAGAATTCGCAGGCGATACCAAAACGCATTTAATGCGAGTATACTCAAATCTATTTAAAAATCGCCCGGATTTAATTTGGTGCAATTCTTTTTCAATACCAGCATTGAAATCTACATTGAGATCTCTCTCAATTGACAGTATTGCTCGGTCACTCAGTCTTTCTCGGCTCATTCTAGATCTCCGATACGTTTGTGTTATTTAGTTTTGCGCTATTTAATTTATTTACTATTACTATTTAAATTTGTTTCTATTGAAATGTTGCGCCCCCCTTAGAATTCTGCGCCCGGGGCAAGCGCCCCGGTGGCCTCGTCCACGCTACGCCACTGTACAAGAGTTCTACAACAATGCAGAAACACTTACCCTGTGTTTCTATAGGGAGCGGCGTGACGTACTGAAGATGGCCGCGGACGAATTGGACTTCCTTTACTGTGTGTTCCAATATTAATAATTATAATTTTACATTTATAACGCTGCGTGGCACATATTCATTCACTGTCGAAGGTACTCATTCGAATACGAGAGAACGACTCGGAGGCGTAGCGAGGAAAGCGCAGAGAGGCGGAGGAGGCAGCCAGGCGGTTTGCCGGCGCCATATTGCCACACACCGCTTCCTATATATTACGATGTTATCGGACAAATAATTAATGAGTTTATTTTATGGCCCACCCCGCCCCGTGTTGACACAAGGTTGATCCAGAAAATCTGAGAGACATAATAATAATAATTTCAATTTATATAGCGCCTTTCACCCGAGGGTCACAAAGCGCTGCACAAGGAGCCGCGCAGAGAACGGCATGTCAGCAACGACAGAGAACGGAAAATCAGCAACACATTTTTGGGTTTTTTTTTTATAATAGATATAGATAGATATAGAATAGTGAAGCTCTGTTTATGAGTTTAGGTCATGTGAAAAAAGTGTGTAAGTGTAGTGCACCCGTCGATATGTTGGAGAGAACGAGCGAGCACTCACACAGCACTCGCCTTCAAAGATGGTTCCGACGTTTCGCTGAGACTTCCACTCACATGACCTAAACTCATAAACAGCGCTTCGCTGTGGATAACATCGGTCATGAAAGCCTTCGAGTTAATTTTATTATAATAATAATAGCGTTTTATCAAGCGCCTTTCACCCGAGGGTCACAAAGCGCTGCACAAGGGCCGTGAAGAGAACGGCATGTCAACAACGAAAGAAAAAACAACCAATAAAAAACAAAGGAACAAAAATGAAATGATTAAGGCT
>JAZEWU010000059.1:267973-281803 GCA_036362915.1 Geotria australis | reverse complement strand
GAGGCAGTCGCCCTCCGGCAACAACGGAGGGCGGAGGAGCGACGCTCACAAGAGCGAGCCGAGCGCCGGGTAGATAAAACACAGCAATATGGTACGGTAGGGAGCACAGGTGGTGGTCCAGCCAGTCATCTCAGTCAGGCAGCACTTCGAAGCCGAGCTGAAAGACAACGATGTCCAGAAGCTGACCATCGTGCTTCGAAGAATCGCAAAGAAGAAGAATCCCGTGGCACTTGAGTCTGTACCGTGACCTGCTGTCTGGCACAGGCCTTCGACACTTCACGTGGCCTCAAGGTGCATATGGCCTGGCACAGGCGACGTGTTGACGTCACCGCCACTTAGTGGCGAACGGCGGTTGTTGTTGTGTAAACGTGTGTGGTACTTCCGTGGTTGGGCTACAAACCTGGCTACCACCCGAGTTCGAATCCCGCTCACGGCCAACACCGGTGACGATTTTCTGAACCGGTCCTGGGCCTCCCCTAGGTCGACTCAACCTCAAATGAGTACCTGGTGCGGTGTGTAAAACATCGCCACTAGGGAGACAAAGGCGGCCGGGCGTGGTGCTGGTCACCCACCTCCTCGTGTGCCGTGTCGATCTCCATAGGTGCTCGCTAACGGCACTTGCCCCGACAGTCTGTTAGGGCTATACGGGCGATCTTTGTCTTGTCTTTGTGTGGTCAAACGTGTGTATGTGTGTGTGTCTCGTATGTGTCTCATCTGTGTGTGTGTGTCTGTCTTAGTCTTGTGTGTGTGTATGTCTTGTGTCTCATCTGTGTATGTATGCGTCTCATCTGTGTGTGTGTCTGTCTTAGTCTTGGGTGTGTGTGTGTGTGTCTTGTGTCTCATCTGTGTGTGTGTGCGTGGGTGTGTGGTCAAATGTGTGTGTCTGTGTGTGTGTCTCATCTGTGTGTGTGCGTCTCACCTGTGTGTGTGTGTATGTATGCGTGGGTGTGTGTAATCTGTGTGTGTGTCACATCTGTGTATGTGTGTGTGTGTCGTGTGTGTGTGTGCGGATCAATACACATTCCCTCCCTATATATAGACGACACCTCCCGCAGAGTTCCTCATCAGATCTCATCTGCCACCGTTGACCGCGCAAGGTGTTCCGTTTGGTTGTGGCTGACTCCCCAGCGACCCACCCTCCGTCAGCATGGCCAGGCTCGCTCTACTGCTGCTGCTCCTGTGCCTGGCCGCCAGCCCGAGCCACTCATATCCACTGCTCGTCTATTCAGGACCTCAGCTCTACCAAGGTGAGAGACATCGCGTCGGTTAGCAGATGTTAGCTGTTTATTATTACGGCATGAAATTACCCAGTGAGCTTACAAGCTCTTTACGGGACTCCCGCGTTGACACAACAAAACGTGAGAATTGCTGACAGTAATTACAATATTTACAAGATTCACAAATAAGCAAATTTAAATCGACCAACAAACAAAAAAATATTTTACAAGTAGCGTTGCACACATTTTTAAAGTAGCCAGGTGAGATTAAGGTTGTGCATTGCGATAGTGAAATAACTAAAGCATTTTAAAGGTAAAACATTCAACTTTAAGAGGGAATAAGTGCTACAATTGGAACCTTTAGAAACGCGAATCAAGATTAGCAATCACAACTACCTAACCTCTGCAGCTCAAAAGACCTTCTCGCGGAGTTCAATACAAATGCAAAGAACTGTGTAAAGAAATGGGAAACTGTAATTTAACCATCGCGCTTCGAAGAATCGCAAAGAAGAAGAAGATCACAACTCGGCAGAAATTTCAATTCTAACTTGGATCTAAGTTTAGTAATGGACGGTAGAGTTTCTGTGTTCTTTCCCCCTGTTCTGCGTGGGTTTCCTCCGGGTTCTCCGGTTTCCTCCCACAACTTAAAAAAAACACTGATTAATTATTTGGCCGATAACATCATAATATATAGGAATCAGTGTCTAGTGGCAATATGGCGCCGGCAAAACCGCCTGGCTGCCTCCTCCTCCGCCTCTCTGCGCTTTCCTCGCTACGCCTCCGAGTCGTTCTCTCGTCGAATGAATATCTTCGACATTGAATGAATATGTGCGATTCATAAAGGTAAAATTATTATTACTGTGATGGTACGTTGGCCTGTTCTTCCCCAGACTCCGAGTTGACCGGGAGTGAGGCGCTCACAGTCCCACAGATCCTCACTCTCAATCAGGCGATAGGTGAGTGATATTCATAGTAAGGTTCTGTTTGTGAGTTTAGGCCGTGTGAAGAAGGTGTGTAAGTGAAGTGCACCCGGTGTCGATATGCCGGAGCAAACGAGTGAGTACATTGCATCACTTACCTCAAGAGATGGCACCGACGTTTCGCTGGCATTACAGCCAGCATCACCAGGGAATCAAGAGTGATATTGCTCATAGAGAGACGAAGCTTCCCCCGTGTAGCCTCAACAGACTGTAGGGTCAAGTGCTGTTAGCGCGGTGAAAAGCGCTGCCGCCTCACAGCAAAGATGTACCGGATTCGAATCTCGGCTCGGGGGCCTTTCTGTGTGGAGTTTGCATGTTCTCCCCGTGTCCGCGTGGGTTTTCGCCACCGGGCACTCCGGTTTCCTCCCACCAACCAAAGACATGCTGCTGCATAGGTTAATTGGCATGCGGACTAAATTGCCCGAAGTGCCCTGTGATGGACTGGCGTCCCATCCTCGGTGCAACCCTGCCTTGTGCCCTGTGTCTGCCGGGATAGGCTCCGGCTCACCGCTACCCTGTATATGATTAAGCAGTTTCTGATAATAATAATAGCGTTTTATATAGCGCCTTTCACCCGAGGGTCACAAAGCGCCGCAAAGGGCCGCGAAGAGAACGGCATGTCAACAACGAAAAATAAATAAAAACCAAAGGAACAAATAACCAAACGATTATAATGTTGGTTCGAAGGCTTTCATGACCGATAGTATCCAGATCACGTGAAAGGGTTATGCCAGCAACCTTCAGCGAAATGTCGAGAACTACCTTTAAAGGTAAGTTTTGTGTGTGTCCAGTCGTTTTTTTCCAACATATCGACGGTCACACCACACTTGCGTAACCCTTTCACATGTCCTAAACCCCCTGGCTCCCCATCCACAAACGCATCGCTTACACAACTGCAATAATCTGCCACCGCGCTATCCACACAGGACACCCTAAATACATCGCATCGCTACTCCGGCCACTCGCATCAACACGATTCCGTACTCTGCGCAGCTCATCACGGCACCTACTCCACATACCGCGTTCACGTACAACCTTCGCGAAACGGCGTTTCTCGGTCGCGCCACCCACATCCTGGAACAGCCTGTAGCCACACCTATTGCGTCAAACACAGTCCCCTACAGCCTTAAAAAAACTCTTAAAAAGTCACCTTTTCCACCGACTCGCAACAAACCGACTGAGCCAGGGTGTCTCCGCGCCTCCGAATCAACGGGTGCAACGCGCGCGGGAGAAAACGCGCCACGCGTTATTACAAAAGTAGATTATTATTGTTATTATTATAAAACGCTATGGATGCGAATGTAATCTGTGTGTCGCTCCGTGTCTTGCAGAGGACTACGACGGGAATGCAGTGGGCGGTGTGGTGAGTAGTTTCACACACAACGTGTGTTCTTAAAATCAACTCGTAGGCTTTCGTGACCAATGTTATCCACGGTGAAGCTCTTTTTGTGAGTTTAGGTCATGTGAAAAACGTGTGTAAGTGCAGTGCACCCGTCGATATGTTGCAGTAAACGAGCGGGGGTCAAGGTAGAAGCGTTCACGTCGCGATCCCTGTCAGGTAATACTTCGGTATTGCCTGCGAATTCTACCAAACACTTCGAGGCCGAGCTGAAGGACAACGATGTCCAGACGCTGACCATCGTGCTTCGAAGAATCGCAAAGAAGAAGAAGTAAACGAGCGAGCACACACAGCAGTTACCTTCAAAGATGGTACCCACGTTTCGCTGAGACTTCCCACTCAGCTTCATCATGACCTAAACTCATAAACAGAGCTTCACTATGGATAACATTGGTCATGAAAGCCTACGTGCTATTATTATTATTATGACTCGCTAACAGCACTTGACCCTACAGCCTGTGTGAGGCTATACGGGGGATCTTTGTCCTCGTCTTTGTACAGCTCGAACCTCAGGTGAAACCTGAACCGTACTCCTTCCGGATTCCCAAGTACCTGAAGATGATGTCTCGCACGCGCAAGAGTGATGGAGGTAACACCATCACCACCAACATCTTGCGCCTCACAGCAAGAAGGTCCCGGGTTCGAATCTCGGCTCGGGCGCCTTTCTGTGTGGAGTTTGCGTGTTCTCCCCTTGTTCTGCGTGGGTTTCATCCGGGTTCTCCGGTTTCCTCCCACAACTTAAAAAAAAACACTCGTTAATTATTTGTCCGATAACATCATAATATATGGGAAGCAGTGTGTGGCAATATGGCGCCGGCAAAACCGCCTGGCTGCCTCCTGCGCCTTTCTGCGCACATATTAATTCACCGTCGAAGGTACTCACTCGACGAGAGAACGACTCAGAGGCGTAGCGAGGAAAGCGCAGAGAGGCGGAGGAGGAGGCAGCCAGGCGGTTTTGCCGGCGCCATATTGCCACACACCGCTTCCCATGTATTATGATGTTATCGGCCAAATAATCAATGAGTGGTTTTGTTTTAAAGTTGTGGGAGGAAACCGGTTATGGGTGTACATAGTAACTGTCTTTATCATCACACAGCCCACTGACCGGTAGCGAACGTGTCCATGACTTTCTACAGCGTGCTTTTGGAAATACTGCGTATGAAGATTGACCGACAGCCCAGCGCCGTGGACAGAAGACGGAACAAGACACGAAGCCTCTGCTGACACACACACACAGACACACACCATTGTCCAGGGTGGCGCAGTGGTAACATCTGCGCCTCACAGCAAGAAGGTCCCGGGTTCGAATCTCGACTCGGGCGCCTTTCTGTGTGGAGCTTGTGTGTTATTCTCTCCCCCTGTTCTGCGTGGGTTTCCGCCGGGTTCTCCGGTTTTCTACCACAACTTAAAAAAAAACCACTCGTTAATTATTTGGCCGATAACATCGTAATATTTAGGAAGCGGCGTGTGGCAATATGGCGCCGGCAAAACCGCCTGGCTGCCTCCTCCTCTGCCTCTCTGCGCTTTCCTCGCTACGCCTCTGAGTCGTTCTCTCGTCGAATGAGTACCTTTCGACAGTGAATGAATATGTACCACGCGTTATAAATGTAAAATTATAATTATCGCCAGAATGGGTAAAACATTTTCACTTTTTTCATCAAAGGACGTTTATGAGTCGCTGCAATGATCTTTAAGGACCGCATTAACGTATACACTCATCACACACACGAACCCACGCTCTCACAACAGATGTAATGCGCTAGAACGAGTGGTTAATTCTACGAGGCGCTCTATAAATGCTATTATTATTACGATTCTTGTTAAATTGTGCTGGTCAGTCCTACGTATCCATATAGGTTTTCACGGCTCGATGTTTGAGAATTGCTCGGAAGGGCTGCTCTTTTGGGATAGCCGCTCGACGCTGTTATCCCGAAAGGGCAGCTCTGAAGAGTAATTTTAATCAGTCCATGTCTTATGCAGCAGCTAACATCACATTGCATGGCAGAGTCTAACCCTGAAGTTGTAAACAGTCTATCAATGTAACAAATCGGGATTTTTGGAACGGAAGTGTACAGTTGGCGCTGTAATAAATGTATATGTTTTAATCCGATGGGTCGTATCGTTACTTTCTGACACAACTCCTATCTATCATGGAGCAAGTCTGAGTGTGTGTATTGTGGGGAACGGTAGCCCCAGTGGTTAGCGCGCTGGGCTACGAATCTGGCGACCCGAGTTCGAATCCCGCTCACGGCCACCAACACCCAGTGACGATATTCTGAACCGGTCCTGGGCCTCCCCTAGGTCGGCTCAGCCTCAAATTAGTACCGGTGTTTAAACATCACCACTGGGCTATACTTTCCGGTGACATTTGGAGAGAAAAAAAAACCAGGCCGCGTATATATATTGTACAAAATTTTATTGAACATTTTTTGTATTATACAAACACTACTTTTGGCCACTTAGCCATCACCAAGAAATTGAGGTTACAGATATCTCATCATAAGCAATTAAAACCAACGTGATTATTTATAATATATATCTTTACAAATTAAAAACACGTCAAGGTTATCCAACGCTAGTCGCAGGCCGTGCCACGAGGCCTGCAGTCGATCCGCCGGGCAGGTGACGTTCGCGCGCAACGTTTTCGCGTAAACCGTTTCGCGCGCAAACTTAGCCATTCGTGACGAAAGACAGTTCGCGGCGAGCCTGCCGCAAGTAACGATGGACCGAACAGCGTTCTACCCGCGAGCTGCGACGACCAACCGACGCGTGGCGGTCACGTCATGATTGCAAATGTACAAGGGGTCAAGGTAGAAGCGTTCACGTCGCGATCCCTGTCAAGCAATACTCGGTATTACCTGCAAATTCTGCCAAACACTTCGAAGCCGACGAGCTGAAAGACAACGATGTCCTTGAAGCTCAACAGACGCCGGAAGCCCCTCGGTCCGGAGCAAGAAGAGAGGCAGACGCCCGCCCGCCTTTACGGCCAGCACTATTATATCTCTAAATGTCGAAGGGGGTTTGTCTGCGACTAAAGAAGAACTTGTTGCAATGGGAAACTGTCATATTAACCATCACGCGTCGAAGAATCGAATCGAATTCGAAAAGCAACTGTACAGGAAGACGACTTACAAACAAACCTCTTGCAAATAATAATAATAATAACGACAAATTACATTTATATAGTGGCGCCTTACAACCCAGAGGGTCCCAAGGCATTGCAGGAATCCACAGAGAGGTGGGGGTGGAGGCAGCGACACAGTAAGCCGGCGTCAACCCGCCAGATACTGCCTCCTTATATATTACGATGTTATTGACCAATTCATTAAGTTGCGGGAGGAAACCGGAGAGCCCGGGGGGAGGAACCCACTCAGAACTAGGGGGAGAGAACACGCAAACTTCTTACAGAAAGGCGCCCAGTGTGGGAATCGAACCGCCTTCGGGTAGGACCTGCTTTCTGCGAGACGCTGATGTCACCGCTGCGTAGACACCCTGCGGGGATCAAGGTAGAAGCGTTCACGTCGCGATCCCTGTCAAGTAATACTCGGTATTACCTGCAAATATTCTACCAAACACTTCGAAGCCGAGGAGCTGAAAGACAACGATGTCCCAAAGCTCAACAGATGCCAGAAGCCCCTCGGTCTGGAGCAAGAAGAGAGGCCAATGCCTGCCACTTTGAAGGCCAGCGCTGACTATTATATCTCTAAATGCTGAAGGGCTGTCTGCAACTAAAGAAGAACTTGTTGCAATGGGGGGAAACAACTGTCATATAACCATCACGCTTCGAAGAATCGAATCGAATTCGAAAGACACCCTGCGGCCGGTGTCCAGTGACAAACAGCACTACCTACGCGTGGACAAAAAAAAACAGCCAAAACTACACAAGGCATCGGCCTCTCAAGAGACGTGAAATCTTCAGGGGCCGCAAGCCGCGTACAAACGGAAAGTGACGAGATATTTTTTCAAGACACGATTGGGGAGGGGGGGGTACAAGAAAAAAATAATATAAAACTATCGACAGCTTATATGACACGGTAAGACTTAAAAATATATATAATATTTAAAAGTGACCGAGATAAACGGGTTTTGTCTCAGACATCACATCTCTGTATTTTTTTTTCCTAAAACAAAGTTTTTCAACGAAGACTGAACGCGTCGATGTGTTAACTCCGTCCGTTAACCCCCTCCTCCCCAGATAAATGATCCAATATGAACCACACCGCAGTGTAAAGCTGTGTCGCCAATAGCCGTAATTGGAAAACTGGTCAAATTGATCAACCAGTTGGCCAGTACCGGCATACAACACACAGCATCGAGAACTATTTGAAAATATACCGATGGACCGATGTACTGTAGAATATACGAGGTTTAACCCTTTCCAGCAATGAGAAAACGTGTTAAGATGTTAAAAACACCAAATGGAACCTTTGCAATAAGGTGTCCACGTTTTCTAATTGCCGGAAAGGGTTAAACCTCGTATATTTTACTCGTATATTCTACAGTATTTGTAAAACGGCAAAAAAGGTCCAATGGACTGATGTAGGTATTTTGTCACGGATCGGTACGTGACGGTTGCTCTTCAGAGCTGTTCTTTCGGGATAGCCGTGTCACTGAGCGCTATCCCGCTCTGCATGATTTATCCGAATGTGTGTTCCAAACTCTATACAGGGTGGGCCGGGAAATGACTGACGCATTTATTTTCACACACGTTTGAAATGTCAGTTATTTTTGGCATCGTCCTCTATATCCGATTCCATCCATCCATTGTCAGAAACCGCGTAATCCTGTACAGGGTCGCGGTGAACCGGAGCCTATCCCGGCAGACACAGGGCGCAAGGCAGGGCTATACCCAGGCTAGGACGCCGGTCCATCACAGAGCACCGGGGGCAATTGAGTCCGCATGCCAATTAACCTATGCACAAAAAAATAGCATTTATTTTTGCATTGTTTGCCACAAGTAAGTGTGGCTGCCCGCACGTTGGAGCCTTTGCAATAAGATGTTCACTTGGTGTTTAAACATCTTAACACTGTGTTCTTATTGCCGGCAAGGGTAAAAACCTTGTGTTTTATACTAAACAGAATGACGGCGCCCTCTGGCGGCATGTATCGACGTAGGTTCTCACAGCGCGACGTATGGGATTTGCTCTCAAAAGAGCTGCTATTTCGGGACTGCCGTGTCACTGAGCGTTCCTCCTCTGTCTCTCGCGACGTTTCGCCTCCCACGTTGGAGGCATCTTCAGGCGTTCGGAATAGTTTAGCTGCGTTATATATATCTGCAGTGCGTTGAAAGTGTTTAGAGAACACACGGAACACCGGGGACCTGGGAGGTGAGGATGTAGGGCAATTGAGGTGACAGCAGTACGGGCGACAGTGGCGTAACGTGGGTTGCCAGAGCCCGGGGCAAGGCAAGTATTGCGCCTCCTAACCCGTGGATCGTCAGCACTCCCTGAGTCCCTTCCACCAGTCCAGTATTGAATCCCCCCACCTAGGAAGAGCTGGAATCTGTTGCCGAGGAAAAGGATGTCTGGTCCACTCTCCTTGGACTGCTGCCACCGCGACCCTCACCGGGACAAGCGGTTTAGAAAACGGATGGATGAATCTTGTATGTATTTAAATTATTTTCAGCAATTCGCACGTTTGTTGTGTCAATGCAGGAGTCCCGTACTAGAGCTTGCGAGCTCACCGGGGTAATTTTTTTCTGCCGTGATGATAAACACACCTATCTAGAATAATAATATCATTTTATATAGCGCCTTTCACCTGAGGGTCACAAAGCGCTGCGCAAGGGCCGCGAAGAGAACGGGCATGTCAACAACGAAAATAAACAACCAACAGATATCTACCTATCTGTCTATATATCTCAGATTGCTTCCCAAAAACACGAGCCGGTCCACTTCGTCGGGCGAAATCTGCGCCCTCCGCGCGCTCACGGCGTCGCCGGCCTCCGCGAAGACCCGCTCGCCGGGGACGCTGGCGGCCGGCACGCCCAGGTAGTGCCGCGCCGCGAGCGCCAGCAGCGGGAACCTCGGCTCGCGTCCGGCCCACCACTCCAACGGGTCGTCGTCGGCCGCGATGGGCGCCTCGCGCTCGTACAGCTCCATCTCCGCGAGGGCGTCCTCGCGCAGCCCCGCGTCCCGCTCGCCGTCGTCCGCCGCTTCGCCGTCCCCGCTTTCTCCGCGGAGCGGTCCGGGCGAACCGTCGTCGGGCCCCGGCTCGCCGCGCCCGTCCCCGCCCGCCTCCGCCCGCCCGCCGGGCCCCGGCGCCCGGCGCAGCTCGACGGCCTTCCGCACGATGGCGCGGCGGCACAGCGCCCGCGTCTCCCCGTCCAGGCGGGCGCCGTAGCGCGGGTCCATCGCGGCGCTCTCGGCGAGGAAGCTCTCGGCGTCCGCGCCCGCCGCGCGGCCCCTCTCGACGGCGGCGCGCGCGGCCCGCTTGGCCTCCCGCGCCGCCTCGCCGTCGCCGCGGGCCGGCGCGGCCGCGTCCAGGATGCGCCGGCGGCACGGCAGCACCATGGAGGCGGCGGGGCACCGCGAGCCGCGCAGCTCGCGGGCGACGTCCAGGGCCGCGAGCCGCGCCCGCTCCTCGGCGTCGGACGGAGACGGGGACCCGTCGGAGGGCGGCGCGGCGGCCGGGCCGAGGGGGCCGCCCCGCGAGGCGGCCGCCACGGCCAGGGCGAAGCAGGCCAGGCAGGGACCGAGCGACGGCTCGCGGGAGGCGGCCTGCGCCTCGGCCGGGCTGCCGGCCACGAGCGGGACGCGGCCGCCGCGGCGCCGCCGCAGCAGGTTCCAGTCGGCGGCGGCCGCGGCGGCGGCCCGGCCGGCCGCGGCCGGCTCGGGGGGCCCGCGGAGAGGCCGCGTCTGCAGCACGTAGCGGCGGAGCTCCCACGCGGGCGAGACGAAGTGCGCCGACACGGTGACGTAGCGCGCGGCCGATCGCGACGTCCACACCTCGGAGGTGAGGGCCACGGACGCGGCGCGCTCCAGCTCCTCGCCGACGGCCGCGGCCGCCCGCGTGTACAGCTCCGGGATCACGTGCTCGCTGAAGTGCGGCCGCGACGGCAGCTTGTACCTGCGTGGCGAAACGCGGTGCGTGCGGTCGGACCGATGTGATGATAATAATAAATAATGGTGCAATTTATAATGGTTGCTTTTCAAAGCACCGTGGAATCAGTGGAAGACACTCGACCGCCTGAGAACTAGAACGGGACCATCAAAAGCTGCTGCTTTGGTCAGATGGGGCTACAACACCGGCCCAACCACCTGTGAATGTGGAGAAGCAGACCGTACTATGGAGCACTGCCTTGTCTGAGCTCTACTACCCAACCTCTGCAGCTCAAAAGACCTTCTCGCAGAGTTCAATAAAAACGCAAAGAACTGTGTAAAGAAATGTGAAACTGTCTTATAACCGTCACGCTTCGAAGAATCGAAAAGAAGAAAAAGCTGTTCTTGTGGGATAGGCGTGTCACATCCCTCCCTCATGACGTTTCGCCCCCCAAGTTGATGATGCTTCCAACGTAGTCGGCGAATCATCGAGTGGGGGACGGGGAGAGCGCTCGAAAGGCCTATCCTGAAAGAACAGCTCTGAAGAGCAACCATCGGCGTGTGTAAAATCTATTGGGCCGGCAGGGCGGCGCAGCGGTAACATCTGCGCCTCACAGAAAGAAGGTCCCGGGTTCGAATCTCGGCTCGGGCGCCTTTCTGTGTGGAGTTTGTGTGTTCTCCCCCTGTTCTGCGTGGGTTTCCTCTGGGTTCTCCGGTTTCCTCCCACAAGTAGTAAAAAAAAAAAAAAACACTCATTAATTATTTGGCCGATAACATCATAATATATAGGAAGCGGTGTGTGGCAATTTGGCGCCGGCAAACCGCCCGGCTGCCTCCTCCGCCTCTGCGCTTTCCTCGCTACGCCTCCGAGTCGTTCTCTCGTCCATCACTACCTTCGACACTGAATGAATATGCGCGCGTTATAAATGTAAAATTATTATCATAAAACGGGGGGGTGCCGTTCACTTACTTGGGTTCGAGGAACTGAATGAGCTCCTGAAACGCGGCGTTCTCCACGACGCAGGGCCTCATCTCCAGCGCGACGAAGCGCCCCACCTTCTCGGTCAGCTCCTGCTCCCTCCTCGCGGCCAACCTCTGCCGCTTGAACGCCGCCGTCACGCCCGGCTCCGGCTCCGGTCTCGCGGCGCCCGCAGCCGCGGCCTCGCCCGCGCCGAACACGTCCGGGTGCCAGCGCTGCAGGTGCTTGCGCATGTTGGTCGTGTTGTAGTACTTGATCTTGACGTCGCAGACGCGGCACACGGTCACCGAGCGGTCGACGACGCCCGCCTCCGACAGCGGGAAGCCGAAGTGCTCCCACACGTCGGCGGTGCAGTGGGCCGGCGGCGGCGACAGCATGGCGTGGGCGCCCGCGCACACCGACGGCTCATCGTCCTCCCACTCCGCCAGCGCTTTCAGGACAGATAATAATAATAATCGCATTTTATATTGCGCCTTTCACCCGAGGGTCACAAATCGCTACGGTAACGAACGGACGTCTGTTCTCACCGGCGTCGTCCGCCTCGCCGCGGTCCCGCCCGGCGAAGCCGAGCGTCTCCTCGGAGGCGTACGCCGCCCCGCGCTCTCCGTTGCCGCCGCTCCCGAACTCGACCTCCGGACCCGGTCGCGGCCTGGCCTCCGCCGCCTCGACGGCGCGGCGCTCCCCGCGCTCCCCGTCGCGGGCGCCGAGCGCCCTGCCGGCGGGCGGCCACCGGGAGTTCGCGGCGGGTTTCTTTTCCCGCGCCGAGCCCGCGTACTCGGAGCTGCCCGGCTCCCGCTTCACCGACGGCTCGGGCGGCGCGCAGGCGGCCGGCGTCGCTCCCGCTTCGCCCGCGCCGCCGAAGACCTCCGGGTGCCAGCGCTGCAGGTGCTTGCGCATGTTGGTCGTGTTGTACTTGATGCGCACCCGGCACACGCGGCACATGGTCATCGCCCGGTCGACGACGCCGGCCTCCGACATCGGGAAGCCGAAGTGCTCCCACACGTCGGCGGTGCAGTGGGCCGGCGGCGGCGACAGCATGGCGTGGGCGCCCGCGGAGACCGCCGGCTCCTCGTCCTCCCACTCCGCCGGCACTTTTGAGAGAAACGCACCACGGGGGTTCGGGGGGTTTGTCGGTTATAATAATAATAGTATATACTAGCAGGGGCGACCCGGCGTTTCCCGGGTGAATTTGATCGTAACCGGGGATAGTAATAGAGGCACCGCTTATCCAAACTGCGTATTATAATGGAGGCGGCGCTTATCGTAGCCGGGTATTTGTAATGGTGGCGCGGCTCGCGGTACCGCGAAGGCACGAAGCTCGGGAAACGGTCCCGGTGGCCAGGGCGGGTCTCTTGGCACGAGCTAAGGCGCCGAAGACCCGTCTCGGACCGGGCGCCGTCGTTGTGCGAAGGTCCCGCGCGAATTGGTTGCTATTTGGCAACCAATTCGCCGTGACCAAGCAAGCAAGCAAACAGAACGAAGAACGTTTTTATATATATATAGATTTTCAAACGCGCACAGATTCTCCGGGCGCATGGCGCCCCCGTTGATTCGGAGGCACGGAGCCTGGCTCAGTCGGTTTGTTGTGAGTCGGTGAAGAGGCGACTTTTTAAAAATGGATTCGGATGTAACTCATCGTCATCGTTGTCATCGCCGCTGTCAGAAACCGCTTAATCCTGTACAGGGTCGCGGTGAGCCGGAACCCATCCCGGCAGACACAGGGCGCAAGGCAGGGGTACATACCCAGAATGGGCCGCCAGTCCATCGCAGGGCACCGGGGGTAATTTAATCTGCAGGCCAATTTACCTATGTGGGAGGAAACTGGAGTGCCCGGCGAAATCCCACGCGGACACGGGGAGAGAACATGCAAACTCCCACTGTAGTGTGGCGCCATGTTAATTAGTGATGCCTGTGACGGGGAATTGCCCCGACGCGACCCTCGCTTGTCATGTTCCAGATTGTGTCCCAAGCCATCAGGAGGCCGAGTGAGCCAGTGCCCACTTTTACTCTCAGCATAATAACTGACAATTAATTTCAGATCGATACTTCTCCAGCCAGAACAGCACTCACCGGCGTCTTCCGCTTCTCCGTGTTCCAGTTTGACGGCGGCGAGGGGTCTCTTTGGAGCGAGCGGAACCTCGGACCCTCGGCCCCCTTGCGCCCCGTTACTGCTGCTCCTGTACGCCACCTCAGAATTCTGCTGCGGCCTCCTCTC
>JAZEWU010000059.1:219236-230733 GCA_036362915.1 Geotria australis | reverse complement strand
GATTAAGCGGTTTCTGAAAATGAATGAATGAATGAAAATGAATGAATGAATGAACACACATCTATGTAGCCGCCTTATGCGCACATCTAGCCGCCGCAGCCTCCTCCTCCTCCTCATCTCTGAGTGGTTCCCCACTCGCTCAATGCCGGTTCCGTGGCCACATCTCTGCCGTCCCTCTCTGTGTGGCTGACGTCAGCGGACCGCCAGAGGGCCTGGGAGCGAACCGTCTGTCCGGGCGTCAAGCTCCCATCCTTGTCCATCGTCCTGCGCCAGTCACTCACACACCCGCACACAGTGTCTCCCCCTCCTATCCGCTGTCAGTTCTCTCGGCTTTCTCTCTGTGTGTGTGAGTGCGGTCACAGAGCGGTGGCTCAGTGGGTTAGCTAGCGTTACGCTGGGCTACAAATCTGGCGAGCCGAGTTCGAATCCCGCTCACGGTCACCAACACCGGTGACGATTTTCCGAACCGGTCCTGGGCCCCTCCCCGAGGTCGACTCAGCCTCAAACGAGTACCTGGCTCGGCGTGTAAACATTGTCACTAGGGGAGACGAAGGCGGCCGGGCGTGGTGCTGGTCACCCACCCTCTCGTGTGCCGTGTCGGCCTTCATAGGTGCTACTCGTCTACAGTCTGTTAAGGCTATAAAGGGGATCTTTGTCTTTGGCCACAGCAGCAGCCCTCTGTAATAATGACGTTTAAACGCCGCGGTCACAGTTAACAATTCTAGCGGCAGCAGAGAAGGCAAGGTAACTTCCCATTTGCTGTCATTATTTATACACTCGTCGGTTTTATTTTTGTTGGGAGCGTTTATTCAATCACCGGTTTCATGCGGACGAGTACTTGTGAATTGTTACAAATGTAAAATGATTATTATTATAAATAATTGTGTCGTTGATATAAACGGACTTTTGTAAAATAAATAAGCCGAGTTGGACGTCTAATATTATTATTACCTGTCCACCCTCTCTCCTTCATGCGGGATAATGGGAATTTCGTGATGCTTTCCTGAGGAATGGACCTGAACAGGACAGGGCTAGTTGAATATTGTTTCATATTATTTGTTAGTTAATTGGCCGATAACTTCATAATATATAGAGCGTAGTGTCTGGCGAGTGTTGGCGCCGGCTCACCGCGCGGCTGCCTTCCCGCTACCCGCCTCTCTGCGGTTTCCTCGCTACGCCTCCGAGTCGTTCTCTCTCTCGGAGACTGAACGAATGTTCCACGGCGCGTTGTGAATTGTAAATAGATGTTTATTATCATCGTTATTTAAATCAGCATTTTGTTATAATCACCACATTGTGTTCGTGAGATGTAACTTACGACTTTGGGGGAGGCGGGGGGGGATGAGAATCATCTAGCAGTGGATTGACCCTGGCTGCTGATTATTTAAAGTATTTTTTTTTTAAAGCATATTTCTTATTTTATGTGTGAACCTTTCAGTTGAATTAGAAGCAGCTGTACAGTTCCGAAGCAACTCTTTGGAACTGTCCCACCTCTGATTGCGTGCCACGGCTACCCTCTTAGGCCAGCGATGCCTCAACCGGTCCTGGGTCATCGCCCACACCAACCGGCGTTGACCGGCCTAGTGAAGTATGGTTAAACAGCAAATACCTACGACCCAGTACGGCGTAGGGAGGCCCCTTCATCCCGCAGTTCGTTAAATGACGTTCAATGTAAATATTTGTAATATGCATTGGCAGACAAACCGTACATTATAAAAAAAACATTGATACTGGGTACCACAATTAAGCATTACGATTCCTATGGAATTGATCGGGAATTGTCCCAACGTTCCAATGCAGGGTCCTCCTCCGACAGAGGCTTTGCATTCTAAATGAACAATTCACAAGTACCGTTCCGCAAGCGTCGAAGTTAATAAATCTGCCGCGTAGCCACATCTGCGGGTAAAATCCTTTCGTAAGTTATCTTTTTTTTACTTCGCGTGTCGTTTTATTCGACGATGGCGTTAATATTTAGTGGCACGTTGAGAGCAAGGGCGCGTTTACCGTCGAAGAGTTAATGACGATTTTAGGGTGAGGTTGCGTGCTGTCGCCTTTACCGCAGCGACGACAGGATCTGGCCGCAGGAGGAAAGCCACGGCAAGGTAAGGATATAATATATATTTAACGGAGCGAGTGTTTGTATGGAAGTGTAGAGTGGTACCCCGCTTTACGATGGCCTCACAATACGACGGAATCACTTTACGATATACGCTCAGTAAGAACATTAGTATCCCATTACGGTCACATTTTACTGTACGAGCAGTAAACGCTGAGATGTAAACACTAACAAGCGCCGCTATTGGCTGAGAAGCTACCCAAGCGGCATGCGTTTTCATCGCCGATTGGCTGCCGCGCTACCCACGCTCACGCGCAGCCGTATCGTGACACGTATCGTAAAGTGACATTTGATCGTAATGTGATACTAATGTCCTTATAGAGCGTATATCGGAAAGTGTGTGTGTGTATCAATTAAATTC
Organism: Geotria australis; assembly: GCA_036362915.1. Lineage (NCBI taxonomy): Eukaryota > Metazoa > Chordata > Hyperoartia > Petromyzontiformes > Geotriidae > Geotria > Geotria australis. The sequence goes on along the minus strand of JAZEWU010000059.1, from coordinate 228,256 downwards.
AACTTTATTTGTCAATTCTGCCATATGTTACAGGACATATAGAGGATCGAAATGCCGTTTCTCTCAGACCCCGGTGTTGGCATATACATGGACTGGAACACAACAGCAAGGGTTTAACATTACTAGGATTCAAAAATAAATACTGGAAATATTAATATTTACAAGTTAAGCTAAGCTGGGGGTCGGGGGGGTCGATAACAAGGCACAGATCTAGAACAAAAACTATAATTGCAGCAAATATATCTGTATGTATCTCTGTAGTGCTGGTCACCCACCCCCTCGTGTGCCGTGTCGACATTCATAGGTGCTACTCGCTAATGGCACTTGCCCCTACAGTCTGTTAAGGCTACACGAGGGATCTTTGTCTTCGTGTAATGTGATACCAATGTTCTTACGATGGCCTCACAACACAAGTGATTTCGCGGTGTCGTGAGGCCATCTTAAAGCGAGGGACCGCTGCATTCACGTTTCCGCGTATCCCCCGGTCTCAGGAACGGCAGCGATGGGAACCCGCTCGGTTCCCTCGGGGGGCCTTCACGGCTCCGAGTTCTGGCCCCGAGCGGCGGAGAAACCCGGCGCCGCGCTCGGCCGTGAAGACGCCGACGGGGACCAGAGCAGCGACGGTGAGAGCGGGCGAGGCGGCCGCGCGTAACGCCGCCCGCGGCTCGGCAGATGCGCCGGCGCTCCGACGTTGGCGGCGCGGCGCTGTCTTGCGCGGCAGTGGCGCCGGCGCCTCCTCGCGGAGAGAAGGTCCTGCCCGAGGCGGTTCGATCGCCGCCTCTTTAACACCGGCTTGGGACGGGCTCCGGCTCACCGCGACCCTGTACGGCAGCGGTCTCCGACATTTTCTGCGCCACGCGACCGGTTTCATGCGAGGCAATGTTTTCGCGGACCGGCCTTCAAGGTGTGGGGGGGATAAATGTGACGAAATAAAATAGCACGACCGGCATAAAAACAAATATAAAGAGCATACAAAATACAACTCACCGTTACGCTGAATTATTCGGTCATTTTTCAAAATCAAACATCTTTCAGACTGATGATCAATGAAATATTTTATTGTTAATTCTTTCTGTGCGGCCCGCGGGTACTAAATGACCCACGGACCGGTGGTTGGGGACCACTGCTGTACAGGATTAAGCGGTTTCTGAAAATGGATGGATGGATGGATGGAAACTAGGCAGAAATTTCAATTCTAACTGGGATCTAAGTTTATTAATGGACGGCAGTGACTGTAATGCCACCGTGCCCGCCACCCCCCCCGCTATCCGCTCCTCCCCGCAGCCGCCGCCGCGGAGCCCGCGGGGAGGCCCGCCGCGTCGCGCGGCAGAGGAAGGCCGCGGCGAGCGTACCGCAGGCGGGGGGCGGCGCGCGAGCGGAGCGCCCCGCGCGGTGAGCGCGGCAAGCAGTTCTCCGGCGTGTCCGACCTCGCCGAGCGCCGCAAGGGCCGCGGCCGCCGGCGTGCCGCCCCACCGGCCCGCGACCGAGACGGGGAGAGCGGCGGAGGCGGCGAGCGAGGCGGTGAGGATTGGATAGTAATAATAATAATGGCATTTTATAGAGCGTTTTTCACCAGAGGGTCACAAAGCGCTGCACAAGGGCCGCGGAGAGAACGGCATGTCGACAACGACAGAAAGAAACAACCAATAGAAAAGCAAAGTGACGCAAAATTTATTCGAATTCGATTCGATTGTTCGAAGCGTGATGGTTATGTGACAGTTTCCCCCCATTGCAACAAGTTCTTCTTTAGTCGCAGACAGCCCTTCAACATTTAGAGATATAATAGTCAGCGCTGGCCTTAAAGGCTGCGGGCGTTGGCCTCTCTTCTTGCTCCAGACCGAGGGGCTTCTGGCATATGTTGAGCTTCCGGACATCGTTGTCTTTCAGATCGTCGGCTTCGAAGCGTTTGGTAGAATTTGCAGGTAATACCAAGTATTACTTGACAGGGATCGCGACGTGAACGCTTCTACCTTGACCCCCAAATTATTATTAATATAATATTAACACGGGCCGAACCCCGCTGTGTGTGACCCCATCTGACCCCCCCCCCAGCCCTGGCAGAGCGGATGTTGGCGGCCGGCGGAGGAGACGGGAGCCCCGAGGGAGCCCAGGAGCCGCGGGGCCCGGCGTGGAGCGCGGAGGAGGGGAAGGAGGAAGCGACAGGCGGCGCCCACAGTGAGGATGGTCAGACGCACAGTAATAATAATAATAATACAGTAATAATAATCATAATAGCATTTTATATAGCGCCTTTCACCCGAGGGTCACAAGGGCCGCGAAGAGAACGGCATGTCAGAGATATAATAGTCAGCGCTGGCCTTAAAGGCGGGTATTGGCCTCTCTTCTTGCTCCGGACTGAGTAATAATACAGTGATACCCCGCAAAGAACTCCGACGTGTTTCCAAATCCAACCCAGCAACGGGACAACCTAGCTTGCAACTTCCGTGGCAGGAGATGCACACACACAGAGAATCGGTTTACATTCACATCTTCTTCTTTGCGATTCTTCGAAGCACGATCGTCAGCCTCTGGACATCGTTGTCTTTCAGCTCCTCGGCCTCGAAGTGTTTGGTAGAATTCGCAGGCAATACCAAGTATTACCTGACAGGAATCGCGACGTGAACATTTGTACCTTGACCCCCACTGACTGGCAGATACATATACACATACACACACAGATACTGCGGTCCCTCGCTTTGCGATGCTCTCAGCGTACGATGAAATTACTTTTTCGATGCCCGCAGCCGCCGCCGCGGAGCGCACGGGGAGGCCCGCCGCGCCGCCCGGCAGGGGGAGGCCGCGGCGAGCGTACCGCAGGCGGGGGGCGGCGCACGAGCGGAGTACCGCGTGCGAGGAGTGCGGCAAGGAGTTCTCCAGCGTCTCCAACCTCAACAAGCACCGCAAGGGCCACGGCCGCCGACGCGCGGCACCCCCAGGCCGCGACCGAGACGCGGAGACCGGAGACGCGGCCCAGAATAACGGCCACGACGGTGAGAGCTGGGCCGCGGTGGCGCGCCCTTGCGTTTTAATGACAACAATAATAATAATAATCTACTTTTGTAACGTGCGCATTTTGTCCGGGCGCGTTGCACCCGTTGATTCGGAGGCGCGGAGCCCTGCTCAGTCGGTTTGTTGTGAGTCGGTGAAAAGGTGACTTTTTAAGAGTTTTGTTGAAGGCTGTAGGGGACTGTGTTTGACGCAATAGGTGTGGCTACAGGCCGTTCCAGGTTGTGGCGGCAGCGCTACCCACTACGCCATCGTGCCGCCCAAGCAACCATAATGAATGGATTACTATCATTATTTTTCGAGGGGTGACCGAGCGTGACCCCGTCTGACCTTACCCCCCCCCCCACCAGCGCTGGCAGAGCAGATGCTGTCGGCCGACGGAGGAGACAGGAGCCCCGAGGGAGCTCGGGGGAGCCCCGAGGGAGCCCAGGAGCTGCGGGGCGTGGCGTGGAGCGCGGAGGAGGAGGAGCCGCCGATGGGGGGTGGCGCCCTTCGCGGGCAGCTCCTCCCACTGTGGGGCGGGGCCGCGGCCACGGGGGGCGGGCCCGTGAGTGAGGAGGAACGTGACAGGCTCTCGACGGATGTAGGTAAATGAGCAGTGCGCTACCTCGTTTCTTACGCACGTTCCGTTAACGCATTTTCGCCGTAACGATTTGAAAAACTACGAGCACCTTTTTTTGCCAGTGTACATCATCCATCCGTCTTTTTGCAAAGTGTCCAGTTTGCAAGAGGCCACACAACATGCTTGTAGCAAGAACATGCAAACAAAATGCTATAATAATATAAATGCAATTGTCCTTGTAACTGATTGGCCCTCACCAGAGACAGCTTTCTTTATAGCCCAGTCTCGGTGTTGGACAAGTGTTGCAGAAAGGCAAGCAGTTTTTGACAATGCAAATATCAATGCATTGGTAGCTCGGGTCTCGCTGTTAAGTCTATGAACACCATTTTTGCCATTGTACAGGTTTGAAAAACTGACATCTTTTTTGAGTTACACGAAATTAGACAAACGCTCCAGACACTGTACATCTATGTAGGTTGTGGATCACCGTTGTTATTGTACCGGGGATCGCGTCCGATCTATCAGTGGGCCGTGAGCGTGACCTAGTAGTGGTCCGTGGAGACCAGACCCGAGTGGGTCACATCAGACGGTGTCCGACATCGGCGAGACCGGGTCTAACACTGGTGAGACTAGATTATACTGAAAGCCGTCTCCGGTGCGGACCAATCGATCTCAAGGACGACACACTACGCACGCACGAACACCGCCAAAGCGCGCCGTCCGTCCGTCTCGCCACATTTTTTTTAACCACGCTCCCGCGCGCGCCCGCAGCCGCCTCCGACCGTGCGGACCGGCCGCCCGACGCCCCCTTCGCGGGCGCCTTCCCGTCCGCGGCGCCCCCGGAGCGCCCCAAGCGCGCCTACCGCAAGCGGCGCTCGCGCGAGCGCAGCACCACCTGCGAGGAGTGCGGCAAGGCCTTCTCCAACGTCTCGAACCTCAACAAGCACCGCAAGGCGCACGCGGGCGAGCGGCCGCACGCCTGCGCCGCCTGCGCCAAGCGCTTCATGAGCCGCTCGGACCTGCGCAAGCACGAGGCGACGCACGCGGGCGCGCGCTCCAACGCGTGCGCCGACTGCGGCGCCACCTTCTCCAACCGCTCCAACCTGTGGAAGCACGAGCGCACGCACGCGGGCGCCCTGACGCACGCCTGCGCCCACTGCGGCAAGTCCTTCCTGTGGACGTCGCAGCTGCGCCAGCACCTGGCCACGCACACCGGCGAGCGGCCGCACGCCTGCGGCGAGTGCGGGCGCCGCTTCGTGCAGCCGTGCAACCTGCGCGAGCACGCCAAGACGCACGCCGCCGCCGCCGCGGACGGCGCCGCCGCCGCCGGCGCGGGAGACGGCGCGCGAGGCGGCGGCGACGACGGCGGCAAGACGGGCGGCGCGCGCAGCCGGCGTCTGCCCCACGCCTGCGCCAAGTGCGGCCGCCACTTCGCGACGGCGAACGCGCTGGAAGCGCACCTTAACATTCACGCGATCGCGGCCGCTTCCGCCTCCACCTCAGCTGCCGCCACCGCCGCCGCCGCCAACTCACCGTCGCCCGGCGCCGGCGCCGGCCCCGCCGCGCCGCCGGTGGCGGTCCACGCCTGCGCCGAGTGCGGCAAGGTGTTCGGCGACGCCAAGGCGGTGCGGCGACACCGCCAGACGCACTCGGGCGAGCGGCCGTACGCCTGCGCCGACTGCGGCCGGGCCTTCCCGCGCGCCTGCAGCCTGCGCAAGCACCGGCGCACCCACGCGGGGCTCCGGCCGCACGCCTGCCACGCGTGCCGCCGGGCCTTCCCCGGCGCGGCCGCGCTGCGGCGGCACCAGAAAGCGGTGCACCGGGCGGCGCCGGCGGACGCGACGCCGGTTGCCGGGGCGGTCGCCGGGGCGGCGCCGGTGGCGCTGGGGTGCCAGGAGTGCGCCGAGGGCTTTGCGGATATCAGGGACCTGCGACGGCACGAGATGACGCACACGCACGCGCGGGCCAGGCCCCACGTCTGCCAGGACTGCGGCCGCAGCTTCTCGCTCGTCGGCAGCTACAAGAAGCACTGCCGCTCGCACGACGGCGCCAAGTCTTAGACGCGCTGCGCTCCCCGTGTCTTGTCTTGTTTCGCATCTTGTTTCTCGTCTTGTCTCTCATTCTGTCTCTCGTCTTAGTTTCTCATCCCGTCTTGTCTCTTGTCTAATCTCGCGTCTTGTCTCGTATCTTGTCTTGTCTCTCATCCTGTCTCTTGTCTTGTAGCTTGTCTTGTCTGATCTTGTCTCTAGTTAAAAAAAACGCTAATTCTTTATTTGGCCGATAACATCGTAATATATAGGAAGCAGTGTGTGGCAATATGGCGCCGTAAAAACCGCCTGGCTGCCTCCTCCGCCTCTCTGCGCTTTCCTTGGTACGCCTCCGAGTCGTTCTCTCGTAGAATGAGTACCTTCGACAGTGAATGAAGATGTGCTGTCTTGTCTTTCGTCTCTTGTCTAGTCTCTCATCCTTTCTTGTCTCGTTGTGTCTCTGTCCGAGCGGCAGGGTGGATGCACTGAGACGGTTCAATTCCCGCGTTTCTGTGCGTTTCTGTTGTGCAACATTTTCGTCCGGGTTGTTTGATTTCCACTTAAGAAAAAACACTCATTCGCGGTTCTTTCCGGATAGCCGTGTCGCTGAACGTTCCTCCTCCTCCTCCTCTCTACTCTCTCCTTCGCGACGTTTCGCCTCCCACGTTGGAGGCCATCATCAGCACCTGACCCGAGAACGATTCTCATACGTGGAGCCGTGAAAGCGGCGAAAACCCTACATCATTACGAACACTCCCTCACTCATTGAATGGGCCATAGCCATCGTAAGGTATTGGACGCGGTGTCTGGCGAATGTTGGCGCCGGCTAACCGCGTGGCTGCCTGCCCCCTACCCGCCTGTCCGCGGCTTCCTCGCTACGCCTCCGAGTCGTTCTCTCTCTCTCTCTCGACATCGAACGAACGTGCCGCGCCGCGCGTTGTACATTCATTCATTCATTGTCAGAAACCGCTTAATTGCCCCCGGTGCCCTGTGATGGACTGTCGTCCAATCCTGGGTATAGCCCTGCCTTGCGCCCTGTGTCTGCCGGGACAGGCTCCGGCTCGCCGTGACCCTGTACAGGATTAAGCGGTTTCTGTCGATGGATGAATAAATGAACCCCTGCGGTTGTGGAGGGCATGCTGTATTGTTTAATCCTGTGTCCAGACCTCCGGTACACCAGGGTGTCCGTGCAGCGGTAACATCCGCGCCTCCTCACAGAAAGAAGATCCTGCGGAGTTTGTGTGTTCTCTCCTCCTGTTCTGCGTGGGTCTCCTCCGGGTTCTCCGGTTTCCTCCCACAGCTGAAAAAAAACCACTCATTAATTTGCCAATAATGGCATAATATAATGGACGCAGTGTCTGGCGGGTTGGCGCCGGCAGACTGCTTGGCTGACCCCCCTTCTCTGCGGTTTCCTCGCTACGCCTCTGTATCCGTGTCTCGTTCGTGACCAGGCGTGGAATTTGCGCGGCGCATTATAAAACTGTATTATTGATACACCGTGTAATGTGTCTCTGTTTTACTGCATATGGATCACAGTGGTCGCGTTAGATTTTAAGATCACTTTGCAGGGAATAATATGTACTAGTTATTAGAGATTTTTTTTTTCAGTACCCTCTATCACACAGAGACCCGTAGACTCATCACACAGAGATCCACAGACTCGCCACACAGAGACCCATAGACTCACCACACAGAGACCCATAGACAATAACAAAAATAGAGATAGGAGCCAGTGTTGTATGGTAGAATTCCCACATCCAGAGCTTGCAAACTCACCGGCTATATTCTGCTGTAAGAATAAACATCTATTATACATCACTGTAGGAGAAAACCGGTGCCCTATGATGGACTGGCGTCCTGTGTCTGCCGGGATAGGCTCCGGCTCACCGCAACCCTGTAACAGGATTAAGCGGTTTCCGACAATGAATGAATGAATGAATACCCATCAACTCCAGACGTCATCCATCCATTGTCAGAAACCGCTTGAACCCTGCACAGGGTCGCGTCTCATTCCTCCGGTTAAGAAGCCCTAACCCGCATCTTGTCGCCTCCCGCCGCCGTGTCGCCGCGGTTCAAGTGCCGCGTTGTGTCCCAGCGTAGATGCCCATCTTGTCTTTTCCCGCCGCCTCCGCGGTTCAAGTGCCGCGTTGTGTCCCCGCGTGGATGCGCATCTTGTCTTTTCCCGCCACCTCCGCGGTTCAAGTGGCGCGTTGTGTCCCCGTGTGGATGCGCATCTTGTCGCCGCCGTGAGCGCGTAGCGGACAGTCCCAGCAGCATCAACCCACCCACCCACCATCGTTGTCTCCAAACTCAACAGCTTATCTTCACTGGCGGCGCATCTCTCTAACACCGTCTGATCTCCGACGGCATATGGTCCACTAGCCGCCGCAGACAATCCGCGCTTGCTGTGCAGCACAGGCGGCATCCGTTAGGGCGTTCTAAGCGTCGAAGTATTTTCGCTCGTAAAGCTCCGGCGCCTACAGTATTAAAAGTCTCCTTTCGAAAATAATCTTCATCGTCTGCATTAGTAGCAGCAGCAGCGTGCTCCGTGTTTCGGTAACGAGCATCGTTAGACGGCGATATCTTTGTTAGGATTAATCCTTGTTATCATCAGTTTACGTGACTGATCAGAATCAAGCGTCTTTCTTCTGTCAGCGGGTTCGTTGTTAAACATCGGCGCTTAGCAGGAGGGAGGGGTCTCAACGGCGCATCTTCAGTCGCAGAGACGAGATGGAGTGAACGAGGAGGTGACGAGAGGCCTTCGCTTTCACCCTATGCAGGTTAGTTTGTCTTGAAGCTGGAAGGAACCGGTTTAAGCTCTGAGTGGTATGGGTTTCAGTTTCAAGTGTACAATGTGTACACATTATCAAAGCACATTGTTTGCATTATATTTCCACGGGGCATGTGTGGCTTTTTTTCAAACTTGGCACTTTGTGGCACAGAAATCCGGGACAACCCTCAGAGTAGAGTCGCTGCTTCTTCGGATTGAGAGGAGCCAGTTGAGGTGGCTCGGGCATCTGGTAAGGATGCCCCCTGGAAGCCTCCCCCTGGAAGTCTACCAGACACGGCCCACCGGGCGGAGACCTAGAGGCCGACCCAGGACACGCTGGAGGGATGATAACCTTCGGCTGGCCTGGGAACGCCTGGGAATCCCCCAGGAAGAGCTGGAATCTGTTGCTGAGCGAAAGGGATGTCTGTCTGGTCCACTCTCCTTAGACTGCTGCCACCGCGACCCTCACCAGGACAAGCGGTTTAGAAAATGGATGGATGACACTTTGTGATTTAAGATCTTAACACTTGTATTATTGCCATAAATGGTAAAAACTTGCGTCTTTTTCCATCATCTGCATGCTGGCAAAAAAGGACCCACGCGGTATTAAATGTTGTACTGTATAATAATAATATAATAATACTGTATTTATATA
>JAZEWU010000059.1:198561-217940 GCA_036362915.1 Geotria australis | reverse complement strand
AACAGAAGAATCCAGATTGGGTTTTTTCAGCAGAGGTTGAACTATTGCCTGTTTAAAGCAAGAGGGGACTGTTGCAGTCGCCAGAGAGCTATTAATAATAGTGAGGATATCTGAACAGACTGTTCCCATAACCTCCTTTAGTATGCAGTACGCGTACAGTGAAACCTCGATATCAGACTAATAGGGCGTTAAGGCTGTCCAGAATTTCGATAATTCCCAATGTTTATATGACGATATTATATACAGAGTTAATGGTCGTGACTTATAACAGCCTATATATTATTAACACCGTTGTACAGAGTGTAAAATAGACAAAGGTTTTTACCCTTTCTGGCAATTGGATTCTTCGAAGCGTGATGGCTACACGACAGTTTCCCCTTGCAACAAGTTCTTCTTTAGTTGCAGACAGCCCTTCAACATTTAGAGATATAATAGTCAGTGCTGGCCTTAAAGGCGGCAGGTATTGGCCTCTCTTCTTGCTCCGGACTGAGGGGCTTCTGGCATCTGTTGAGCTTCCAGACATCGTTGTCTTTCAGCTCCTCTGCTTCGAAGTGTTTGGTAGAATTTGCAGGTAATACCAAGTGTTACTTGACAGGGATCGCGACGTGAACGCTTCTACCTTGAGCCCCTGACACTTTGTGAAAGCTGTCTATGCGGTGTTTGAAGATCTTTACACTCGTATTATCGGCAAAAATGGTGAAACATTGTATGTTGAAAACACACGAATGGCTTAAAGTCTTAAACCATGCATCCATCGTCAGAAACCGCTTAATCCTGTACAGGGTCGCGGTGAGCCGGAGCTTATCCCGGCAGTCACAGGGCGCAAGGCAGGGGTATAACCAAGGATGGGACGCCAGTCCATCACTGGGCACCGGGGGCTATTTAATCCGCGGGCCAATCAACCTATGCAGCAGCGTGTCTTTGGACTGTGGGAGGAAACCGGAGTGAGTGGGTGAGTGCGTGAATGAGTGGGTGGGTGAGTGAGGTTTAGGAGTGGGTGAGTGAGTTGATGAGTGGGGTGGTTGAGTGGCAGCAGCGTGTCTTTGGACTGTGGGAGGAAACCGGAGTGCCCGGCGAAAACCCACGCAGACACGGGGGGAGAGAGAGAACACGCACACTCCACACAGAAAGGCACCCGAGCCGGCATTCGAACTCGGGGACCTTCTTGCTGCGTGAATGGATGGATGTTTATTATTGCAGCAGAAAACAATTACCCAGTGAGCTTGCAAGCTCTTTACGGGACTCCTGCGACACAACAAACATGCGAGTTGCTGACTAAAATGTAAATATATGCAAGATTCATAAATAACCATTTTTTTATCAACCAAAAATAAACATTTCCACATGGCATTGCACACGATTTTTCAAGTAAAAAAGTCCAAAATACATAGCATTGTACACATTTTTTTTCTCCAAATGACCGAAATAAGATTAAGGCTGTGCGTTGCGAGAGTGAATTAACTAAAGCATATTAAGGGTAAACATAATCAACGTTAAGACAGAAGAGTGCAACAAAATTGGAACATTTAAAATAATAATAATAGCATTTATAGAGCGCCTTTCACCTGAGGGTCACAAAGCGCTGCACAAGGCTGTGGAGAGAACGGCATGTCAGTAACATCAAGACAGAATTTAGAACACGAATCAAGATTAGCAATCACAACTAGGCAGGAGGCTCAAACCTCTCTCTCGAAGGCTTTCATGACCAATGTTATCCATGGTGAAGCTCTGTCTATGAGTTTCACGTGAAAAGGTATGTAAGGGATCGCGACGTGAACGCTCCTACCTTGACCCCCGGTATTTAGGGTGTCCTGTGTGGATAGCGCGGTGGCATAATAATAATAATAGCAGAGCTTCACCTCTCTCTCTCTCCCTGTGTTTGCATTGGCGCATCTGTGAGCTCAGCCAGGAGGCGTCCGGCGTCGAGCGGAACCACCGTCACCGCCAAACTCCACGTCCCGGCGTCTCACCCGCGGCTCGCCGTGATTGGCCGGCCGGCCGCCGGCGCCACGCGGGGTGGATCGGCGATCGAGACGGTCGGAGCGAGCCGCGCGCATCGGCGGGGGCATGCGGTCCGATCCGAACGTCCAGACGGGCTCCTCAGCGGCTACAGCGCTCGTGATTGACGGATAGATGTTTATGATTATCACAGCAGCAGAAAAATACTCGGTGAGCGTATAATAATAATAATAGCGCCTTTCACCCGAGGGTCACAAAATAGACTCCGGGCAACATAGCTGTGGAATTCACTGTCACACAAAATACAAAGATTTTCGTATAGCCTCAACAGACTGTAGGGTCAAGTGCCGTTAGCGAGTACCTTTGAAGGTCGACACGGCGCGCGAGGGGGTGGGTGACCAGCACCACGCCCGGCCGCCTTTACGTCCCTAGTGGCGGCGTTTACACACCGGCACCTGGTACTAATTTTTTTTTAGGCTGAGTCGACCTAGGAGGGGTGTTGGTGGCCATGAGCAGGATTCGAACTCGGGTCATAGCCAGGTTTGTAGCCCAGCATAGCGCTAATTACACACTGTAACACACATACACACACACAGCCCACGATACGTGACGATCCATGAGGAGGGGACATGGCGGAGGAGCCCGCTCGCGATGCCGTCGTGACGGCGCCCGGCTCCCCGCCGTCCGTCTCCCGTCCCGGCCAGCCGGGCCGCCCCGGCGGAGACGGAGCCGCGATGGACCGCGCCGTCGCCGACGACGAGCGGGCGAACGAATCGACCCGTCCCGCTTCGGGCGCTAGCGCCGCAGCCGACGTGAACCGTCCCGCGGGCAAGGGCGACTCTGGCGGCGAACGGGAGAACCGCGAGACTCCGGTTGACGCCGGTGTCGGTGAGCAGAAGGGTGAAGCTGAGCTGGGTTTGCTTGAAGACGCTAATGGCGAAACGGGGGCTGACGATGACGGTCAGACACAGAGTTCTGAGACAGCGGCCGACGCTTGCGTCGCCGAGCAGAAGGGTGGATCCGAACTGCGTTTGCCGAACGAGACTAACGGCGGAACCGGGGTCGACGATGACGGCGAACGCGACGGTTTTCCGACCGCGAGCGAGGCTCGCGTCGGTGAGCGGAAGCGCGAAGCCCGGCTCCCTCCGCTCGACGGGACCGGCGGCGAAACTGGGGTTGGCGACGATCGCGGTGAAACGCAGAGTCAGGAAACCGCGGTTGACGCTCGTGTCGGGAAGGAGGATGGATCCGAGCTGCGTTCGCTCGACGAGACCAACGGCGACACCGGGGTTGACGACGGTGACGGTGAAACGCGGAGTCGCGAGAACGTGGCAAACGCCCGTGCCGGCGAGGAGAAGCGTGCATCCGAGCTGCGTCCGCCCGTCGGCGCTCCCGGCCTCGCCGGCGGACTCGAACCGAGCGCCGAGCCCGCCGCCGCCGCCGGCCCGACGGGCGTCGAGGCCGAACCGCGCGACGAGCGGGCGAACGCCGAAACCGCCGCGGAGGCCCCGGTCGACGCCGGCGGAACGGCCGCCCCCGCGCTTGCCGGCGATGCCGCGGCCGGCGGCGCCGAAATACCGGGCGAGGTGCCGATCGACACGGCGGGCGAGGTGCCGGGCGACGCGTCGGTTGATATACCGGGCAGCGTACCCCGCGAGATACCGGTCGAGACATCGGAGAGGATGCCAGTCGGGGTACCGGGCAAGGTACCGATCGAGATACCGGACAAAGTACCGATTGTGGCACCGGGCGGGACACCCGTCGTGGTGCCGGGAAACTTAACAGTCGAAACACCGGACGAGGTGCCGATCGAGATACGGGTCGCCGGGAAAGCCGCGGGCGAGCGTGGCGACACCGCCACCGTCACCGTCACCACCGGCGTCGCCGCGCTCGACCCCGCCCGTGACCCCGGACGTCACGAGGGAGCCGGCGACGACGCGAGCCGGTCGAAACCGCCGACAGGTGAGCGTCGCGACGGCCGCTTGTCCCCCCCGTGACGCGTTAACTCCGATGCGATCCGGCAGACAAAAATTAATCCATCCATTTTCTAAACCGCTTGTCCTGGTGAGGGTCGCGGTGGCAGCAGTCCACGGAGAGTGGACCAGACGTCAATTCAATTCAACTTTATTTGTCAATATTGCCACATGCCGTTTCTCTCAGACCCCCGGTGTTGTTTACTGTCCCGCTGTAGGAGACGCAGACGAGACCGCGGGGCCATCGAACAACAACAACAACAACCACCACAACAACAACGACGACGAACACGGCAACGGCAACCGCCCGCCGATCGTTCAGCCGCCAGCTTCACCCGCGTCGGCCTCCGTCGCGGCGCCGGCCGGCGTCACCGCGGGCGCCGCTCAGCATCGCCGCGACGACCAAACCGGCGCCGAGCCGCGCGGAGGAGACGGAGACGGAGGAGACGGAGACGCGGCCGGGACGATCGACGGCGCGGAAGTCGAGTCTTCGCCGCCGTGCGGGGCCGCTCGCGAGCCCGAGTCCGCCCTCGTAGGGACCCGGAGGGGGGGGCTGTGGGCTGGGGGCTCGACCGTCACGCTGCGGTGGCGGCACGAGCTGCAGGAGGCGCAGTGGGTCGAGGAGACCGACGCTGGAAACGGTGAGGACGGTGGTGGTGGTCGTGGTGATGTGTGGGATAGCCGTGCCGCTGAGCGCTCCCCCTCTCTCCTTCGCGACGTTTCGCCTCCCGCGTCGTCGGCACCTTCACAGGGTATACGGGGCGTGCCGTAGTTGCGAGCGTGTCTGTCGTGAGCGAGCGCGTGACCGGGCGCCGTTCCCCCGCCGTGTGTCGCCGTCGTTCCAGCCGCGAACCCACCAGCGCCACCACCACCAACGGCGCCACCACCAGCGCCACCACCACCGGCACCACCGTCGCCGGGAATCAAGACGGAGGTCGGAGACGCGAGCCGCGGGGTTTCGAAGGACGAGCATCGGCGCCGTGACGATGACGATGATGACTGTACGTATTCTATGCGTTTCTGCGTATCTGTGTATCTCTACGAGTCTCTATGTATATCTACAAGTCTATATGTATCTCTACGTATCTCTATGGGTCTATGTAATTCTACGAGTCTCTATTTCTCTACGTGTCTCTGTATCTCTATGAGTCTCTATGTAGCTCTACGAGTATGTATCTCTACGAGTCTCTATGTTTCTCTACGAGTCTCTATGTATCTCTACAAGTCTACGGTATCTCCTCCTCTACCTCCTCCTCCGTGGTGTCGCCAGCGGTGAGGCTGCAGGAGCCGGCGCCAGGTGTTTGCGGCCCGTCGCCGGTGCTCGTCACCGCCGTCGTCGTGAAACAGGAGCGGCGAGAAGGTGACACGCTCCCCGTCTCCTCCTCCACCTCCTCCTCCGTCGCCGCCGCCACCACCACCACCACCATCGCCGCCTCCGCCATCACCACCGTGAAGCTCGAGGACGACGGAGCTGACGGTGAGGACCGCGACGCGCCGCGGACAGGATCCGCATTTCGTTTCTGCGGTGTTTAAACGAGAGGCCGCGAACGGATGGGTCTCTAATAATGTAGAATATACGAGGTTTATCCCTTTTTGCGGCAATAAGAAAAAGTGTTAAGATCTTTAAACACTAAATGGACAGATTTTTGCAAAGGTTCCAGTTTGCAAGCAGCCATACTACATGCTTGTGGCATGTAGTGTGCGCCAGCGTTAGAGACGGGAGCCAGCGTTAGAGACAGGAGCCAGCGTTAGAGACGGGGGAACCAGTGTTGTACGGCAGGAATCCTGCATCCAGAGCTTGCAGGCTCACTGGATATTTTCGGCTGCGATAACAAAAATCTCTCTCTACGTATCCGGGGATCAAGGTAGAAGCATTCACGTCGCGATCCCTGTCAAGTAATACTTGGTATTACCTGCAAATTCTACCAAACACTTCGAAGCCAAGGAGCTGAAAGACAACGATGTCCGGAAGCTCGACAGATGCCAGAAGCCCCTCAGTCTGGAGCAAGAAAAGAGGCCAATGCCTGCCACATTTAAGCCCAGCACTGACTATTATATCTCTAAATGTTGAAGGGCTGTCTGCGACTAAAGAAGAACTTGTTGCAATGGGGAAACTGTCATGTAACCATCACGCTTCGAAGAATAGAATCGAATTCTACGTATCCCGGTGATTGACGCGTTGATTGCCGCGCTCAGACCCACCGCGTCGCGAATCCCGGTCGCTGCGCATCAAACAAGAACCCCAGGAGGAGGACGATGATGATAGCGAGCTGTGGTCTCTCTTCGACGTCTCGTCAGATGAAGGTAATATTAGTAATAATAATTTTACATTTATAACGCGCGGCACATATTTGTTGAATGTCGAAGATACTCATTCATTCGACGAGAGAACGACTCGGAGGCGTAGCGAGGAAAGCGCAGAGAGGTGGAGGAGGAGGCAGCCAGGCGGTTTTGCCGGCGACATGTTGCCACTAGACACTGCTATCCTATGTATTGTGATGCTATCGGCCAAGTAACTAGAGTTGTGGGAGGAAACCGGAGAACCCGGATGAAACCCACGCAGAACAGGGGGAGAACACACAAATCCCACGCAGAAAGGCGCTCGAGGCGGGAATCGAACCGCCTCGGCCAAGACCCTTCTTTCTGTGAGGCGCGGATGTTACCACTGCACAGACACCCTGCCAGCCCCAAGAGGGTTGGAGGGGTTTGCTCCCGGCAGAAGAGATGCCATTTTTTCAAACTGTGTAGCTGTGGCAGGGTGTCTGCGCAGCGGTAACATCCGCGCCTCCTCCTCACAGAGACAGACACAGGCCTTGCGCCCTGTGTCTGCCGGGATAGGCTCCGGCTCACCGCGACCCTGTACAGGATTAAGCGGTTTCTGAAAATTGATGGGTGGATGTTTATTATTACAGCAGAAAAGTACCCAGTGAGCTTGCAAGGTCTTTACGGGACTCCTGTCTCAGGATTCCTGCATTGAAACAACAACACACACGCAAAACGGACGGATGAGTCGCGTCGCATCGGACGGGCGTCTCCGAGTAACCGCGATCGACCCGCGCGCTTACCGCGTCCGTCCGTCCCCGCTCAGAATTCCCGGCGGCCGGCGTCACGCCGGCGTCGCGGGGCGGGCCCGGCGGCGGGCCGGCACCGAGGACCGGGGAGCAGCCGGCGGTCCGCCACCGGTGCGTCGAGTGCCCGCGCTCCTTCTCCACGATGGCCGGACTGCGCCTGCACCTCCACATGCACGCCAGGGCGCCGACGCCGCCTCTCGCGGGGCGCCGGTCGGCGGGCACCGGCCGCGAGCCGCGCCGCGGTCGCCGTGCGGCGGAGGCCGTGACCCCGCCGGAGAAGCGGTTCTCCTGCGAGACGTGCGCGCGGACGTTCCTGAACAACGCCGGGCTGCAGACGCACCGGAAGAGCCACGGGCGCTGGTACTGGGACGCCGCCGGCCGCTGGGAGCCGGCGCCGGAGGAAGGGCTCCGCGAGTGCGACGGCTGCGGCAAGGCGTTCGCGAGCGACTGGGACTTTCGGGTGCACCGGCGGCGGCACGAGCGGCAGGCGCGCTTGGAGCTCGCCCGCCGGCTGGGGTTAGCGACGCCGCGCGACGGGCCGGTCGCGCCGGACGGCGAGGGGATGCCCCGGGCCAACCGCCGCAAGACGGCGCCGAGCCAGTCCGTGCGCCAGCCGCCGGCGCCGCCCCCGGGCAGGCAGCGCATCTGCAAGGAGTGCGGCGAGGAGCTGGCCGGCGACGACGGATGCGGCGGCGGCGGCGCCGCGCCGGCTCACCGCTGCGAGGCGTCCGACCGTCCGGACGAACCGCGGCCGCGCGGGCCGGACGCTCGGCCTCAGGGCGAGGAGCGGGAGGAGGACGGTGACGACGACGATTTCCGGTGCGAGCGGTGCGGCTACCCGTGCGCCAACACGCGCGAGCTGAACATCCACTACAGCAGGCACCTGCGCGAGGAGGCGTGGAGCCGCCGGCCGAAGCGGGACGCGGGCCCCGCCGGCAACGGAGCGCGGTGCGGCGACTGCGGGAAGGAGTTCGACAGCACGCGCGCGATGAACATCCACCGCAACAAGCACAGGCGGGAGGCGCTGGCGGAGCGGCGGGCGCGCGGCCGCGGCGAGGAGGGGGGCGCGCGACGCTCGAAACGCGCGCGCGACTCGGACGGCTGGCTCATCGAGCCGGACGGGCGGCTGGAGAAGGAGCGCTACGGCTGCGCGGAGTGCGGCGAAGCGTTTGACGCCGTTCGCGGGCTGAACGCGCATTTCTGCGAGCGCTCCCGCGACGAGCCGGCGCGGGGCCCCGAGTCCGTAGCGCGGGAGCTCGGCCGTGAATTCGACGGGGAACCGTCGGCGAAACGGTTCAAACTCCCGCCGCCGGAATCGCCGGTCGACCTCACGGACGGTCGGCACGAGTGCGAGGACCGCGGCAAAGAGTTCCCCGGCAGCCGCGCCAAGAACGTCCATCGCTTCAAGCACAAGAGGCGGGACGCTCCGCGATCGGCCGAGAGCTACCGAGAAACGCAGCGGCCCGAGCCGCGGGAGAGCCGCGACGGGACGGCGCACCGGTGCGAAGAGTGCGGCAAGGGGTTCGCGAGCAGCCACGCGAAGAACATCCACCGCTTCAAGCACACGAGGGAGCTGCTGGCCCGGCTCGCCGAACGACTGCCGCCGGATGGCCGGGACGCGCCGCGGCCCGAGTTCCGAGCGAGCCTCGCGAAGGCCCCGTACGGGTGCGATGAGTTAGGGAGGGAGTTCGACACCCGCCAGGGGCTGCAGACGCACCACTACAAACACGCCAGGGACGGAAAGAGCCGGGTCGCCGAGGAATCGACGCCCGGAAGCTCGACGGCCCCGCGGCCCGGGTCGAGCGAGGACCTCGAAGAAGGCGAGTGCGGGCGGGACGAGCTCGGTTCAGGGACGCGGGCGGCCGTCGCCGAGCCGACGGCGAGTCGCCGAGACGCGCCTCGGCCGCGAGAGAAGGCGGCGCACCGGTGCGAGGAGTGCGGCGAGCGGTTCGCCTCCGGCCGCGCCAAGAACATCCACCGCTACAAGCACACGAGGGAGTCGCGGGTCCGGCTCGCCGGGCGGCCGGCGCCCGAGGCGCGCGGCGACGCGGCGGGAGGCCGGTACGGTTGCGGCGAGTGCGGCAAGGAGTTCGAGCGCGTGCGCGGCCTGCAGGTGCACCGTTACAAACACGCGAAAGAGGCGCTGCGCCGGGCGATCGGCAAGCCGGCCGCGAATCGCCCGGCGAGCGAGCACGCGTGCGGGGAGTGCGGCGAGGTATTCGATTTCGTCCGCGACCTGCAGGTGCACGTCTACAGGCACGCGCGCGACCGGCAGACGCGGCTCGAGCTGGAGCCGGTTTCGAGACCTGCGGGAAGGCCGGCGCCGTCCGAGCCGCGGCGCGGCCCGGAGATGCGCGGTGGAGGCGAGGGGTACCGGCCGCTGCGGAGCCCGCCGTTTGCCGCCGCCGCCGCAGCCGGCGCTCCGTCTCGAGCTCGGAGGAGCTCGTCGCCCAGCCAGCGGGACGGCGACAACGCGGAGGACACGACGCACCGGTGCGAAGAGTGCGGCAAGGAGTTCGCGAGCAGCCACGCGAAGAACATCCACCGCTTTAAGCACAAGAGGGAGGCGCAAAACCGGCTCGCCGAACGGACGCCGTCCGATCGCCGCGACGCCCCGCGGCCGGAACCGCGGGAAACACTCGACGGGACGGCGCACCGGTGCGAGGAGTGCGGCAAGGCGTTCGGCACGAGCCGCGCCAAGAACATCCATCGCTACAAACACACGCGGGATTCGCGGAGCCTCCTCGCCGAGGGAGCGGCGGCGAGCTACGGAGAGACCCCGCGGCCCGAATTACGGGAGGACCCGGGGAGGGCCCGCTATGGGTGCGACGAGTGCGGGAAAGAGTTCGACTCCAGCCGCGGGCTGCAGGTACACCGGTTCAAGCACACGACGGAGGCGCCGGGCCGAGTCGCTCCGGAACCGATGTTGATCGACGTAGAAAGCTCGTCGGATGCCGAAGATCAAAAGTTCGAGCAGGGAAGCCGGCGTCCGTACGTTGTGTACGGACAAGAGTTCGACACGGTCCGGGCTCCGCGAGCGCAGCTGTACCGGCACCAAAGGGACGCGTATCGCGAGGCCGGCGAGAGCCCGGTTTCGGAGGACCTCAAAACGCCGCCGTCCGATGTCCGACAGGCGACGGAGGAGACGGCGCACCGGTGCGAAGAGTGCGGCAAGGGGTTCGCGAGCAGCCACGCGAAGAACATCCACCGCTTCAAGCACACGAAGGATGCGCGGAACCGGCTCGCGGAACGGCCGCCGCCGTCAGATGACCAGTACGCTCCGCGGCCGGAACCGCGGGAGAACCGCGACGGGACGGCGCACCGGTGCGAGGAGTGCGGCAAGGCGTTCGGCACGAGCCGCGCCATGAACATCCATCGCTACAAACACACGCGGGATTCGCGGAGCCTCCTCGCTCGGGGAGCGGCGGCGGCGGGTTCCGGAGGGACCCCGCGGCCCGAATCGCGGGACGACGCAGAGAAGGCCCGCTACGGCTGCGACGAGTGCGGGAAAGAGTTCGACTCCAGCCGCGGGCTGCAGGTACACCGGTTCAAGCACACGACGGAGGCGCAGGGCCGACCGGTCGGAGATCCCGTGTCGATCGACGTAGAAATCTCGTCGGAGTCCGACGATAAAACGTTCCGGCAGGGAAGCCGCCGGCGTTCGTACGTCGAGTTCGGTGGGGAGTTCGATCGAATCCGGGTTCCGCGGGTGCACCTCTACCAGCCGCGCGGAGACGCGTACCGCAAGCCGAGCGAGGCGCCGCTTTCGAACGACTCGGAACGGCCGCCGGCCGACGCGCGACAAACCCCGGAGAAGCTCCCGCCCGGGCGCGGGAACGCGTCCGACGGCTCCCGGGGCCCGCAGGCGCATCGCTTCGGACGCAAACGACTCGCGGAGGAGGATGAGGATGAGGAGGAGGATCAGGAGGAGGACGCCGCCGGCGAGCCCGACTGGGAACCGAAGTCGAAACGCCGCAAGGTCCAGCCGGCCGAGGCGACCCAGCACAGCTGCGACGAATGCGGCAAGTCGTTCGGCAACTACCAGGGCCTGCAGATACACCGCAGCGGGCACGCGAGGAGGCCGACGGACGGACGGAACGCCGCGCCCGGCGACTCCCGCCCGGGGGCCGCCCGTCACAAGTGCGACGAGTGCGGGAAGGAGTTCGACAGGGCTCGGGGCCTGCAGGTCCATCGCTACCGGCACGCGAGGACGGCGGCGGCGGCTGCGGCGGCGCCGGCGCCGGCCTACGGCGACCGGGCCGGAGGGCGGGCCGGCGCCACGGCCGGGCCGTACGCCTGCAGGCTCTGCGGGCTCTTGTTCCCCCACGAGGAGGGCCTGCGGCTGCATCGGGAGAAGCACGACGCGGAGGAGCTCGGCAGCGCGCACATCTGAGGAGATTTTTTCCCGTGATGTGTTACAGCGGAGGGGGGCGGCACGGCGGCGTAGCGGGTAGCGCTGCCGCCTCGCAGCAAGAAGGGCCCCGGGTTCGAATCGCCGGCTCCGGGGGCCTTTCTGCGCGTTCTCTGCCCCTGTGTCCGCGTGGGTTTTCGCCACAGGGCACTCCGGGTTTCCGCCCACCATCCAAAGACACGCTGCCAGGTTAATTGGCCTACCGAGTAAAATTTCCCTACGATGGACTGGCGTCCCATCCTCGCTATACCCCCTGCCCTTGCGACCCGTGTCTGCCGGGATAGGCTCCGGCTCACCGCGACCCTGTACGGGATTAAGCGGTTTCAGAAAATGGATGGATGGATGGAACCGTTGAGCTGTGTAGCTCTTCGTAACAGTTGTCCGGCGGGGAGGGGTAAGCACGTTACAACATCTCAGTGCACCGGGGGCAATTTAGTAAGCAGGACGATTTGCCTAAGCAGCAGCATGTTTGGACTTTGTGATGAAACCGGAATAACCAGAGGAACCCCACGCGGACACGGGGAGAAGAGAGACGACAACCCCGAGCTAGGAATTGAATCCAGGAACCTCTTGCTGTGAGGCGGCAGCACTACTCGCCGCTGCGCCACCACGCCGCCCTAGTATTGCCGGAAGAGCATCTCTTGAGAGGGATTCTCGAAACGTTATGCCGGTCGGTTGCAGGAGAGCACAGAATTAGGTGCTTTCATCACTCGTAGCGTGTGTGAATTTACTACATGTGCAGTGTATCGACTCCCCGAGAGAGTTTAATAGCTTAACGTTCTGATGTAGGTTCGTCGCGGTTGACTCGACGCGTGATGGCCATCGCTCTTCATAGCTGCTCTTTTGGGATAGACGGGCCGAGCGTTCCTCGACGCCTCCGACGTAGGAGTCGAAACGTCGCGAAGCCGTGAGCAGGAACGCTCAGTGACACGGCTATCCCAAAAGAGCAGCTGTGGAGGCTGATTTTCAGCTCAGTGTTCCGCTACATTCTGAAGTGAACGGAATACAAACGGGAGCATTACGGAGAGAGGGACTGGTTTGTAATTACATATACTCAGTCTGTGACTTCGTACGCTGTATACCGGAGCAGCCGCGTGCATGCCTCCATTATTATGTACACGTTCATTTTGCGTTGTTGTGGCGCGCCGAAAGCTGCTTGGGAAACGGACGTCCGGATACCACATTTGTACACCGCTGTAAAGCGTTGCTGGGCTCACTCTCCGTGACAAAGTGAGGAGCACAGAAATCCGGGACAACCTCGGAAGTAGAGTCGCAGCTTCTTCGGATTAAGAGGAACCGGTTGAGGTGGTTCGGGCATCTGGTAAGGATGCCCCCCGGAAGGCTTCCTCGGGAGGTATTTAAAGCGCGGCCCACTGAGCGGAGACCTAGAGGCCGACCCAGGACACGCCGGAGGGGTTATATCCTTCGGCTTGCCTGGGAACGCTTGGGAATCCCCCCCTTGGAAGAGCTGGAATCTGTTGCTGAGGAAAGGGGTGTCTGTCTGGTCCACTCTCCTTGGACTGCTGCCACCGCGACCCTCACCAGGACAAGCGGTTTAGAACATGGATGGATATGGATTTAAACCGTTGTGATGCGTCGACGAGTGAGCGTTGTTTATCGTGAACTGAAACCGGGTGCAGTGTCCTGGTTCGGCCTCTAGGTCTCCGGTTGCTGTGTCGGATCGCTCGCCAGGGCTTGCTGGCCGTTTGTAAAAATTTAGGAAAGTTTAGTATCGGGGATGCCGTCTATCGGTTTTTAACTTTTCTCAACCCGAGTGTTAGCAGTCGGATGCTTTTCGAAGCCGTTATTTCGGGATTGCCGTGTCGAGCGCGCGGATAGCCGTGTCGAGAGAGGGCGGTGCTCGGTGACACGGATATCCCGAAAAGAACAGCCGTGGAGGGCGACTCTACACCTCGCTCGTTTGTCGTTAAGTTTTGCGACGCGCGCCGATTAAACGGATAACGGTGCGGAGAGACTGAATTAAAGGGTCGTGAGATTCTGACAACAATAATTAACAAGTACAGTGTATAATGCGTGGCACATATTCATTCAGTCATTATCAGAAACCGCTAAATCCCGTACAGGGTCGCGGTTAGCCCGGAGCCTATCCCGGCAGACAGAGGGCGCAAGGCATGGCTAGCTATACCCAGGACGGGACGCCAGTCCATCACAGGGCTAATGCGTGGCACATATTCATTCAATTTCGAAGGTATTTCATTCGGAGCGAGAACGCCACAGAGACGCGAGGTGACCTGCCGAGCTGGCCCGGTCAAGCCACGCGGTTAGCCGGTGCCAACTCACCAGACACTGTGCCCGATATATTATGATGCTATCGGCTATTAAATGAATGAGTGTTTTTTTGTTGTGGTAGGAAACTAGAGGAAACTTACGCAGAACTCCACACTAGTTATGAGAGGATATTTGAGAAACTGTACGTAGGAATACAAAGCAGAACAGGGGGAGAGAACACACAAACTACACACAGAAAGGTGCCCGAGGTAAGAATCGAACCGCCTCGGGCAGGACCTTCTCTCTGTGAGCGGATGTTACCACCGCACAGACACACTGCCGCCTCATTCTTCAAATAAAAAACCTAAGGTTAGGGGCACCGAGTTCTGAACACGAGTAATATGTACAATTAACTCGTAGGCTTTCATGACCAATGTTATGCACAGTTGAGGCTCTGTTTATGAGTTTTAGGTCATGTGAAAAAGGTGTGTAAGTGAAGTGCACCCGTCGATATGCCGGAGCAAACGAGCGAGCACATGCATCACTTACCTCAAGATCTCAGCGAAATGTCGGTGCCATCTTTTGAGGTAAGTGCTGCATGTGCTCGCTCGTTTGGCTCCGGCATATCGACACCGGGTGCACTTCATTTACACAACTTTTTCACGTGACCTAAACTCTCAAACAGAGCCTCACTACGAGTAAAATATGTCTTTGTGAGTAACAGTTTAATATTGTTTGTAAATAGTCACCTACCATCGCAGGCTGAAACTGAACAATTGCCTGTATGTCTTTTTAAAAGTTTGGGGGGCGGGCGGGGGATTTGGAAGACAAAGACGGTTAGTTTAAAGGTTCTCTGTACACTTTGAGTTGACCGAGGTGTTGATGTTACGTGATCGGTTTAATTCTTGTGCGTTTCCGATTGCATTAGTTTTTTTAATATTCTTTGAGAAATGTTACCCAGTGTGAACCAGTAAAACAATAAAAACAATGGAAAAGCTGGCTTTTGAGAGCAAGCGTTTCATTTGAATGGTGGGGGTCAAGGTAGAAGCGTTCACGTCGCGATCCCTGTCAGGTAATACTTGGTGTTGCCTGCGAATTCTACCAAACACTTTGAAGCCGAGCTGGAAAGACAACGATGTCCAGAAGTTGACCATCGCGCTTCGAAGAATCGCAAAGAAGATTTGAATGGTTGGTTGCGTTTGTGTGTGAGTGTGCGGTAGCCCAGTTGGTTAGCGCACTGGGCTACGAATCTGGCTGTGACCCGAGTTCGAATCCCGCTCACGGCTAACACCGGTGACGATTTTCTGAACCGGGCCATGGGCCTCCTCCCCTAGGTCGACTCAGCCTTAAAGGCGGCCGGGCGTGGTGCTGGTCACCCACACCCTCGTGTGCCGTGTCGACCTTCACAGGTGCTACTCGCTAACGGCACTTGCCCCAACAGTCTGCTAAGGCTATACGGGGGATCTTTGTTCTGTGTTGTGCGTTGACATACACAGTATCTGTAGTCAATGCCGCACGGACTAGAGAAGAGATGGACTGATAATAATCATCTTTATTGTCATAACGACGTGCAGAAAGGATGTGTAGCTGAGTGGACTTGCCGATGACACAACTCAGCGAGTTGGCACGGTGGCGAGCACAGGTGGTGCATCTGCCAGTCATTTCGGTCGGTCAGCGCCAGAAGCTGCCCATCGTGCTTTGAAGAATCGCAAAGAAGAAGAAGCGCACGGGGATCAGGGTAGAAGCGTTCACGTCGCGATCCCTCTCAAGTAATACTTGGTATTTACCTGCAAATCCTACCAAACACTTCGAAGCCGAGGAGCTGAAAGACAACGATGTTCCAGAAGTTCAACGGATGCCAGGAGCCCCCTCAGTCTGGAGCAAGAAGAGAGGCCAACGCCCGCCGCCTTTAAGGCCAGCACTGACTATTATATCTCTAAATGTCGAAGGGCTGTCTGCAACTAAATAAGAACTTGTTGCAATGGGAAACTGTCGTGTAGCCATCACGCTTCGAAGAATCGAATCGAATTCGAAGCACATGGCACCTGGGCCTATCCCGCGACCTCCTGCCAGTAGCCAGCCTTCGACACTTCATAATAATAATGATAGCATTTTATAGAGCACCTTTCACCCGAGGGTCACAAAGCACTGCACAACGACAGAAAAAAAACAATAAAAACCAAAGCAACAAAAAATGAATGATTAAGGCTGCTTCGAATACACCGAAAGGTCGTGAAACTGGCAATCTTACGAGCGGCAAAAATCTGCCAGCGTCCCCTAAGATTGCCGTCACTTCCTTAAAGACATGTTAACCTGTGCAGTGTAGGTGGCGTGACCGCCACGCACACAAATTCCCCGCCCGGCCGAAGCGAGGCGCAGATACTGAGGCGCGAAGGCCTCGAGGTGCACCCGGCCTGGCACAGGCGGCGCCGGTGCCGTCGGAGCCACTCAGCGGCGAACGTCGGTCGCCGTCGTAGCGTCGAGCGTCAAGCCGCGGGGGAGTGAAATGTGCGCGACGAGCAGACGCCAGGAGACTCCGGCCCTTGTTAGTCATCGTCCTGTTCCACCTTGACACGAGTCCACGTCTCCTCATCCTCCTTCTCTCGCTTGACCGGCTCCGTCTCCCGGAACCCGGGTTCGCCGGCGCCTGCGTGACGACACTCACTCGTTTTGTCGGTGAACGGTTTCTCCCGGTCGGGTCGTCCGCGCGTGAACAAGATCGCAAACAATCGTGGAGACTCGTAGAGGCACGTAGAGACGCGAAGAGGCACGTAGAGACTTGGAGGGATGGAGGGCGGCACGGTGGCGCAGTGGGTAGCGCTGCCGCCTCGCAGCAAGAAGGTCCCGGATTCGTTTATAATAATATAATAATAATATCAATTTATATGGCGCCTTTCACCCGAGGGTCACAAAGCGCTGCACAAGGGCCGCGGAGAGAACGGCAGGCCAACAACGACAAAAAAAAACCTAATAAAAACCAAAGCAATAAAAATTTAATAATGAAGGCTGCTTCGAATACACTGGAAGGTCGTGAAACTGGCAATCTTAAGAGCGGCAAAAATCTGCCAGCGTCCCCTAAGATGTCTGTCACTTCCTTAAAGACAAACACGGAGGGAGACAGGGAGGGAGAGTGAGCGACAGGGGGAGGGACATAGGGACACACGGTACACGGAGTGATTCCAACATCCTCCGTAGAGCGACTCGCGCCGCTCGCTGTACATTGAGACGGTTATCGACCGACCGAGCAGCTGTTCTCACCGTCAACGTCGTCCTCCAGCTTCACGACCACCTCGGCCGGGTCGTGCCAGGTGGAGGGCGCGGGTGACACTCCCGGGTGCAGGTGAGGAGGTGAAGGAGGTGGAGGTGTCACGGCGTCCATCCCTCGGTCCGCGAAGCCGATTCCACACTCTGCAAACACACGCAACGGTGCTCGCTCACAGCCTGGTACAAAGACAAAGATCCCACCCACCCTGCGCCCACGTAGCCTCGACAGACTGGGGTCAAGTGCCGTTAGCGAGTAGCACCAACCCCACACGGACAAATCTCCCCCGTGTAGCCTCAAGTGCTGACACGGAGGCCCATCGTGACAAATGTTATCCATAGTAATAATAATAGCATTTTATAGAGCGCCTTTCACCCTAGGTAGAAGCGTTCACGTCGCGATCCCTGTCAGGTAATACTTGGTATTGCCTGCGAATTCTACCAAACACTTCGAAGTCGAGGAGCTGAAAGACAACGATGTCCAGAAGCTGACCATCTTGCTTCGAAGAATCGCAAAGAAGAAGACCCGAGGGTCACAAAGCGCTGCACAACGACAGAAAAAAACAACTAACAAAAAACAAAGCAACACAAATTGAATGATTAAGGCCCCTTCGAATACGCTGAAAGGTCGTGAAACTTGCAATCTTAAGAGCGGCAAAAATCTGACAGCATCCCCTTAGATGGTCGTCACCTCCTTAAAGACAAACATATCTGACACAGCCCATTACTTAAGTTTGTCGCGTGAACAAAATGTGGCAATGCTTTACCACGCAGGCAAGCATGTTGGGAAACTGCCGGACAGTTGTATTTACGAGTTTTTAATGCCAAGCTGAAAGACAACGATGTCCAGAAGCTGCCCATCGTGCTTTGAAGAATCGCAAAGAAGAAGATGTTGAGATGTTGAGAACGACCGGATTGGAGGTGTAACGGACGGGGAGGTGAACAGACAGCGAACTCCGTCTCACCGGGGTCTCCGTGCTCCGACTTCACCTCCTCCACCTTGACGCGGAGTTGGAGGTGGATGCTGGGCGCTGACGCGGGCGCCGGCGTCATGTCCCCCGCTGCTACTCCACCTCCTCTGTCTAATTCTCTTTCATGTCCTCTTCCGCCTCCGTCTTGACCTCCTCTTCTTCCGTCAACTCCACCTCTCACGCCGCCTCCACCACCTCCTCCTCCTCCACCACCTCCACCTCCGCCGGGCCTGCCCCGCGGCCGCGCCGTCTCCCGCTTAACGATGACGACCTTCCGGTCGCGGTTGAGGTAGGTGACCCTGGGGGCGCCCATCTTGCGCGCCCTCGCCGCTTGTCCGCCCCGCTGCCGCAGATTCTGCCGACTCCTTCGCCGGCGTTCGGCCGCCACGGAGCGCCGCGCGTCCTCCTCGTTCTCGTCCTCCAGGCCGGCCGCGTGCACGTCGGCGCGGTGCTTGCGCAGGTTTCCGCGCCGCAGGAAGCCCTTGCCGCACTCCTGCGGCGGCGCGAGAGAGAGACGCGCGCGCGGGGAGGTCGCGCACGCTCGTTGGCCGCACGCCCGTGCGTCCGCGCACGATCGCACACGCGGCTGGCCCGGCGTCGCGCGGAGGTTTGGTGATGCCCGGGGCCAACTCCGACTCCTTGATCGTGTGCCCCACAAGACTCAAGTACGAGGGCCTAGCTACTGAGAAACGTGAAGTTGCACTTCCCTTCAGTTCCGTCTTGGAGGCTGACATTAAAAACAAGCCGTCTCTTGACAACGTTGGGAACTATCATTCATTCGTAAAAATCAGTTGCAAGGCAGTAACTATGACGTACGACGGTCGTCGGGACAGGGCACGGCGGACGATGACAAATAACGTCGACCGGAGTCGACGCGGCACCGAAAGATTTAATCGGCATCACGCGCACGGTATTTACACGTGGCGGGCTCTCTACTCTTATCAAAACACGGATCCGCGTTCGCACCGGCTTGTGGGACTGTTTAATTCCACTCTTTGATTGTATGCCCCCCCCCCTGAAACGCACGCCACCGCGCACCGCGCACGCCACCCACCGAGCACCGATGCGCCGCTCCCTCGTCGTGCGCCACCACGTGCTCCTTCAGCTGGCGCACGCGCGAGAATCCCTCGCCGCAGCCTCGGCACACGTGCGGCCACTCGCCCGTGTGGCGCCGCCGGTGCACGCGCAGCGCCACGAAGGTGGCGAAGCCCTCGGCGCACTCGGCGCACGGCCACAGCCAGCCGCCCGTGTGCTCCGTCTCGTGGGCCTTGAGCGACGCGAACAGCGGGAAGGCCTCCCCGCACTCCCGGCACACGTACGGCCGCTCGCTGATGTGCACCACCTTGGGGGCGGGGGGGTCAAGGTAGAAGCTGCGAGGTGACGGCCACCATCTTAGGGGACGCTGGCAGATTTTTGCCGCTCTTAAGATTGCCAGTTTCACGACCTTTCAGTGTATTCGAAGCGGCCTTAATCATTTAATAAAAAAAAAAAACCCTAAAAAATA
>JAZEWU010000059.1:176696-194525 GCA_036362915.1 Geotria australis | reverse complement strand
CGCCGTAACCTGACTCTCGCCCGTTGCGTTGGAGACTAAGGTGACCGGGCTAGTGTGCCACCGACCCCCAACGTCACCCACCCCAGTCAGTATATATAGAGAGAAACGTGCGGCGCGTGAATTACGACTGCTTGTTTTAGCGGTTTGGGTGTCTGTGCAGAGAGAAGGTCCTGCCCGAGGCGGTTCGATGCCTGCCTCGGGCGCCTTTCTGTGCGGAGGTTGCGTGTTCTCTCCCCCCCTGTTCTGCGTGGGTTTCCTCCGGGTTCTCCGGTTTGTTCCCACAACTAAAAAAAAATCCACTCTTTAATTACTCGTCCAATAATAATAATAATAATTTAAATTTATATAGCGCCTTTCACCCGAGGGTCACAAAGCGCTGCACGAGGGCCGCGAAGAGGACGGCATGTCAACAACGAAAGAAAAAAACAATAAAAACCAAAGCAACAGAAAATAAATGATTAAGGCTACCTCGAATACACTGAAAGGTCGTGAAACTGGCAATCTTAAGAACGGCAACATTGTGCACCTCAAGGCCCACTCGGGTCTGCTCTCCACGGACCATAACGTGGAGCTCACGACCTACTGATGGCTTACGACTCACTGGTTTAGAAAGGCGCCCATAGACTTCAATGTTTAATCCTCCCAAAGACTTCAATGTTTAATCCTCCCATAGACTTCAATGTGACATCCGCCCATAGACGTGAATGTTTAAGCCTGCCATATACTTCAATGTTAATGCCTACGATAGACTTCAATGTTTAATCCTCCCATAGACTTCAATGTTAAATCCTTCCATATACTTCAATGCATATTCCCTGGTTCGAATCCCGGCTCGGGGGGCCTTTCTGTGCGGACTTTGCACGCTCTCCCCGTGTCCGCGTGGGTTTTTTTGCCGGGCACTCCCGTTTCCTCCCACAGTCCAAAGACACGCTGCCGCATAGCTCGATCGGCCCGCGGACTGAATTGGCGCCCGGTGCCCTGCGACGGACCGGCGTCCTAGCCTGGGTATAGCCCCGCTCTGCGCGCCCTGTGTCTGCCGGGATAGGCTCACCGCGACCCCGTACGGGACTAAGCGGGTTTCTGGCAATGGACGGCTGGAGGACGGATGTCGCGATGCTGACGCCGCCGCCCTCTGGGAACCCGTGCGCGTGGCCAGGCATGGAGGCGGGGACGTCCAAGCACGGCTACGGACACAAGCGCTCGCACAAGAAGAAGCGCCAGCGGTCCGAGGAGCGCGGCCGCTACGACACGAGGCCGACCAGCATGGCCATGAACTACGACGACCTGGCCGCCAGTAAGTGGGGGAGGCCAGTTGGTTAGGGGTTAGGGTTGGGGTCAGGGTTAGGGTCAGGGATTCGCAAAGCGCCCGTCCTGCGGATGCTCGCAGAGCGCCCGTTCTGCGGATGCTCGCAGCGTATGTGAACAGATACGGCCTCTCCTCGACTTACGAGGGTTCTCTCCGCGGCCCTTGTGCAGCGCTTTGTGACCCTCGGGTGAAAAGCGCTATATAAAACGCAATTGTTATTATTATTATTACGTTCCGATGACCCGGTCGTAAGTCGATTTGGTCGTAAGTCGAAAATACCAGTTTGTAAACAAAACACAACCAGACACAGGCGGAGACCCAGACAATGGCAAATATGGCCGCCTTGCGGTAGCGCGGCCAGTCCATGTTATCGTACTGCAGTCGGGAGCGGTCGTAATTAGACTTTACCGCCAACCGTCGGGAACCGACGATAATATAATAGGGTTACTGGGACGGCCGTCGTAAGTCCGGATGCTCGTAAGTCGACGGGAGACCGTACCAAGGTTTGACCCTTTCTGGCACTAATACGTGTGTTACGATCTTAAAACGCCACATAGACACCTTACGTCATCTGTATACATAATCTGTGTACTGGCACAAACGTCCCCGTAGACTTAACAGCTCGACCTGAGCTACTAATGCATTGATATCTTGCGTTGTCCTAAACTGCATGCCTTTTGGCAACACTTGGCTAACACGGGAGCCAGTGTTAGAGACACACATCACGCGTTGCTTCCGAAGTCCGTTGAATAAAGCTCCGTTACGTCGAGGTTGTGATGGACAACACTGGACAGTGTTCCGACTCGCGAACAAATCGACTTACGAACGGAACTCGGTTCGCAAGCCGGGGGAGCCGCCCATAGACTGAGCAAGGTGCTCGGCCAGACTCAACACGCTGGGACTGATGTTGTGGTTGGACTTTGTCTTGCAGACAACTGCATGGATTCGAACGCAGGATATCAGCAGTGCTGGCTGAGTCCTCCGCCAACACAAGGTTGTGCCCACATCTACCAGGCTCACAAACCAGCAACACACACGCGGTCTAACACTGGTGAGACTGGCTCTGACACCGGTAGACATCGTCTGACACGATTGAGACAGGGTCTGATGCTGGTGACACTGGGTCTGACACTGGGTGTGACACTGGGTCTGACACTGGTGAGGGACGGGATGCTGGGTAACAGTTGAGAGTCGCTGCGGAGAGCACTTGGGCATGTTGTGGTGAGTGGTGTGTGCGGGTGACTGGGTAACTGGATAGGGTGGCTGAGTGGGTGACTGGGTGGGTGAGTGAGTGAGTGGGTGGGCGTGTTGCGGTGAGCCGTGTAAGTAGGGTTGGCGCGGAATTGGGGCTGACCCGTGTTGTATTGTCCGGCCGGCAAAACGTGACCGTTCTAACAGTCGATGGACGTCCCCGTGTCCGGCTTGACTTTCAGAAATGTCCATCAGCCAGATGTACCTGCCGCCGAGTTCGGGGCGAGGGAAGCAGCGGGCGGCGCCCGTCATGGAAGAGAGCGACTCCTCGGGTGAGTGCCAGACACGATCCGTGTGGAACGCGCACGCGAGCCGATATCGACTCTCTTCAGCTCGATAAAACAGTCTCTCACCGACTTACGAACATACGCGATTTACGGCTGCCCGGAGTTAACGACGGCCTGTGTGGACGGAGTGGTGATGCCAGCTACTGTGGGTGACCTGTGTGGATTGTGCGGAGGAAACCCACGCAGAACGGCTGGAGAGAACACACACACTCCGCACAGAAAGGTGCCCAATGCGGGGATTGAACCACCTTCTCTCTGCGAGGAGGCGCGGACGTTACCGCCGCACAGACACCTTGCCCGCCAAAAGTAACGAATGAACCTTGTCTAGCGGTTTCACTCGTGTCCCCCCGTCCACCGGCCCAGACATGGACGACAGCTACGACGACAACGACTACGACACCCACCCGGAGGTCGCCATGAATTCGCACGGCGGGCGAGCCGGCTCCTCCCACGGCTGGATTAAGGACGACGAGGAGGATGACGACGACGACGATGACGACGAAGACGATGACGAAGACGACGACGAGGAGGAGGAGCTGGAGGAGGAGGAGGAGCTGGAGGAGGAGCTGGAGGAGGAAGGGGAGGAGGAAGGGGAGGAGGAAGAGGAGGGGCAAGGGGAGGAGCAAGGGGAGGAGCAAGGGGAGGAAGAGGATGACGACGACGATGACGACGAGGAGGAGAGCAGCAGCGAAGGTGAGAATGACGATCTTCTTCTTCGCGATTCTTCGAAGAGCGACGGTCGGCTTCCGGACGTCGTTGTCTTTCGGCTCCGCGGCTTCGAAGTGTTCGGTAGAATTCGCGGGCGATACCGAGTATTACTTGACAGGGATCGCGGCGTGAACGCGTCTACCTTTACCCCCAGAATAATATTAATAGCTAGGTGGGGCGACCCGGCGTTGCCCGGGTAAGTTTGATCGTAAGAGGGGACAGTAATAGCGGCGCCGCTTATGCGAACTGCGGATTGTGATAGCCGCGGGCCTGAGTGTAACGGGGGCGGCACGTATACGCCGAGGGGAGAGGAACAAAGTGGTCTCGGACGGCGGGGTTGGCCTCTGGGCGAGCGGTAAGTTGACGGAAACCCGCGCGGGACCGAGCGGCGTCGTTCTGCCGAGGTCCCGTGCGATTCGCTCGGGATTTGGCGGAGTCTGTCGGTGACGAACGCAACGGGGCCGCTTATCCGGAATGGAGGACCTGAGTGTTGGCGAGGCGCTTGCTCGCGCCGAGGTATATCATCACTGATCTGTTCGGGTTGAACAGGAGCTGGATGTGCAGTAGCCATTTTTTTGTGATGCAGTGCAGGGTTCTAGGTTGCTTGTTGCTGTCGGGTGAGGTAAGGGTGGTGTAGAGTTTGGATGTCGTCGGCGTAGGTGTGGTGCCGTGTGCCGTTACTGTCGACGGGGCGGCTGACTGGTGAAATGTAGACGCTGAAGAGTTAACGGTGATAGTGCGGAGCCTTGAGGGACCCCCCACATGTGGATGTGGTGATGGGTGTTGTTGAGGTGCCCAGTTTGATGAAGGATGGTCTGGCAGAGCGGCGATAAGGTTGAGTGCAGTGCCTGTGATGCCGAAGTCGGTGGAGAGTCGGTCGAGGAGCATCTCGTGGTTGATGGTGTCGAATACAGAGGAAAGGTAGATGAGTGCTGCCGTGGAGCCGGAGTCTATCAGGGTGAGGAGGTCGTCTAGTATTTTGATGAGTGCGGTTTCGGTTGAGTGTGCTGTGCGGTACGCGGATTGAAGTGTGTTGAAGTTGGGCGAGGAGGTAATGTGGTGCCAGTTATTTTCTGAGCTGTCGGTCTATTCCGTCCCGTATTCTATCTATGACGATCCTGCATAATATCTTTCCAGGCACCGAGAGAAGGGTAAATTTCACGGCAATCGTCACAAATTTGTAGATTTCCTTTCTTCGGTAGTTTATTAATTACACCTTTCTGCCAATCGCTTGGAATATCCTCGTGGTTCCAGATACTTTCTAACAATTTATTTTAATGCAGTTGGTAATGTTGGTGTATCACCATTCAATACGTCTCCGGTATGTTGTGAATAATAATAATAATTTTACATTTATAACGCGCACATATTTATTTAATGTCGAAGGTATTCATCGACGAGAGAACGACTCAGAGGCGTAGCGAGGAAAGCGCAGAGAGGCGGAGGAGGCAGCCAGGCGGTTTTGCCGGCGTCATATTGCCACACACTGCTTCCCATATATTATGATGTTATCGGCCAAATAATTAATGAGTGTGCCTTTCCATTACCCAACTTCTTTACGCTCCTTAAAATGTGCTCTTCGCTTGGTATGTCGGTGCAGAGGTCCTATATCTATTGTATGGCTCTGTCCACCGTCTGGCAGTGAGTGTGTTCAACGCCACACTTTTCTACGTCCAAGTTGCCGATCCAGTTGACGGCTTCCAGAGTGAGGTTATGTACGATGTCTGAGCGGTCACCTTTGAATCTTCGTGGCGCCCGTTCAGTCTGCGGTGACAGTGCGCCGCATCATTTTGTAACGGGCCACGGTCGATCGGCGGTGAGCTTCGGATCTTCCGTTTGTGGACAGTCTGCTCTCCTCTAGCCCGTGACCAATTCTAACGCGGTTCAAGGTGCTCCACTGTTTTTTGCTTGAGATCCAAGACCGGCCGATCCTAAAGCCGGGTTTCGGACCAGGACACACGGCGACGGCCGCGCCGGTGCTAACGAAACCCGCCGCCGCGTTTTTCGCCGGCGCGTGCGAGCAGAGGACGAGAGCGACGAGGGACCGCCCGCGCCGCGGGCCTACGCGCAGGCCTACGCCGTCGAGCCGCCCCCGGCCCCCAAGAGGCAGCAGCCCCAGCGGCAGCAAGTCCAGGCGCAGAGGCAGCAGCAGGTCCAGGCGCAGAGGCAGCAGCAGGTCCAGGCGCAGAGGCAGCAGCAGGTCCAGGCGCAGAGGCAGCCGGTCCAGCCGCTGCGACAGCCGGTCCAGCCTCAGCGGCAGCAGCCGCAGAGGCAGCAGCCGCAGAGGCAGCAACCGCAGAGGCAGCAGCCCCAGCGGCAGCAGGCGCCGCCGCCGCCGCCGCCGCCACCGCAGAGGCAGCCTCAGCAGCGGCAGCGTCGGCAGCAGCAGCAGCAGGGCCAGCAAGGGGCGCCGACTCGCGAGAAGCCCCACGTGTGCGGCGACTGCGGCAAGAGCTTCACCCACGTCTCCAGCCTGAAGATCCACCGGCGCACGCACACGGGCGAGCGGCCGTACGGCTGCAAGGAGTGCACCAAGGCCTTCTCCACCGTGTCCAGCCTGAAGATCCACTTCCGCACGCACACGGGCGAGCGGCCGTACGCCTGCGACGAGTGCGGCAAGAGCTTCTCGCAGATCAACACGCTCAAGAACCACCACCGCACGCACACGGGCGAGAAGCCCTTCCTGTGCACGGACTGCGGCAAGTGCTTCACCAACATGTCGGGCCTGAAGACGCACCGGCGCACGCACACGGGCGAGAAGCCGTTCGCCTGCGTCGACTGCGGCAAGTGCTTCTCGCAGGCCAACGGCCTCAAGGACCACCGGCGCACGCACACGGGCGAGCGGCCCTTCGCGTGCCTCGAGTGCGGCAAGGCCTTCTCCAACGTGTCGGCGCGCAAGATGCACATGCGCACGCACAACAAGGCCCGCGCTTAGCCCGCGCGGCGCCAGCGGCGGGTGGGGAGAGGAGGTGACGCGGGAGCGGAGGGTGGTGGGCACCACGCTCGGTCGAGCGACTTACAGTCTAAGTCGCCCGTTACTAATTTCCCGCGCTCCCGTACGAATCGCCGGGCAGCTTTAACCGACTCCCGCCGTGCGAGCCGGTACGGCGAGGAGTGTATCGAGACGCTAGTCCAGCTAGCCGACTCCGCCCGCGACCCCGCGGTGTTAACTCGTTCGTAGTAACGGCGAGACCGCGCGTCGCCCGCGGTATAGCCGGGGGGCGGGCGGGCGACCCGTCAACCCTGCGATCGTATCTTCCACGTTTGGGGTTTTGTAATATATACACGTAATCTTCCAAGTAACGTAGCTACGTCAGGACACTACTTCCCGGCATCACTAGCGCGACACGTTTAGATCGAGCCCCGTTTTTTACTCTACATTTTTAAATGCGTCGGGAGGTCGATGGAAAAAATTGGGTCCATGGCGATATTGCTAGCTCCGCTAGGTCACACGGTATGCCTGGATATTTTACAAAGCTTCGGCTCAGTTCATTTATTAAACCTGGCAGGCCTCAATTTGAACGTTCTAAACGGCAGTATTACACAGTTGCTAGTAGGCAGCGGTGACATCTGCGCTTCACAGAAGGAAAGTCCTGGCCAGGGCAGTTCGATTTTTGCCCCAGGGCAACCTTTCCTTGTGGAGTGTGTGAGGTTTTCCGGTTTCCTCCCACAACTAGTGTGGGAAGAAACCGAAGATCCCGGAGAAAACCCACGCAGAACAGCGGGAGAGAACACACAAACTCCACAAAGAAAGGCGCCCGATTCGGGCGAGAAATTCTTCCGGCGACAGACGGCTATCCCGAAAGAACAGAGGCTGACCATCGTGCTTCGAAGAATCGCAAAGAAGAAGAAGCATTGGAAATCAATTTTCAATTCTACACTTTGTAACACTAAACGAACTTTCATCTGTAAATGCCATTCTGAACAGGTTTTTTTTCATTTCTTTCTTAACACCTGTGGACGGCCAGACGAGGTGTCCTTATCTGACAAGGTGCGGAATTCCACAGGGTAGGAGCCGTGCGAGGAAGGAACGAGCCCCAGATGTACAGTTGCCCCCGGGGAACGTTTAGCAATCCCTAGTCGGCAGATTGAAGCAGTCGGGAGGGGTATCTTTAAAGTAGCCGGGTCCAACGTCACGTAGGGTTTGATAGATCAGGAAACCGACCTTGATGGTCAATCAGTCAGGCAGTTTGTATTTAAACTGGAAGTAACCGTTGAGCTGTGTAGCTCCTTTTCGCAGTTGTGGAGGGGTAAGCAAGATACAACATCTCAGGGCACCGGGCGCTATTTAGTCAGCAGGACAAACAATCTGGGCGGCAGCGACAGCGTGTCTTTGAACTGTGGGAAGAAACCAGAGTGCCCGACGAAAACCCACACGGACACGGGGAGAACGCGCAAGCGCCTCGCAGAAAGGCGGCACCCGAGCCGGGAATCGAACCCGGGGCCTTCTTGCTGCGAGGCGGCAGCGCTACTCACCGCGGCCACCGTGCCGTGACGTGCCATAGCAGTGGCAGTCGGTGCCACCGGCGGATCACAGGCTTCACTACTGGTTCTAGACGCACGACCACCAATATACTCAGATCTACTTCGCTAGCCCTTTGCCACTCGACTGCTGAATATCGTGCTCCATTCTGGTGTCGGTCGTCACGCACCGAGCCGGTTGACGTTCGGTTAAACGCAACCCGTGCGCACAATCGCACAAGAACGCTGCGACCAACGCCACTAACCTGGCTACCGTTGCTGAGCGATATTGCCCCACCTCACGTCCGACGGAGAGAAGCAAACGACCAAACTGGTGAATGGGATTCGTGCAAACCCACATCTACCACCGTGACATCGGGACTTGTTCAACCATCCACGGGGGGCGTTTATCGTCTCGACGCCCCGTTGTGGAGCAGCCCGCTGCCCGATGAATCATCGGTGGCTTCTGCATGGAACGAGGAGTGGTCAGCCCTGGCGGTAGCAAACCCGGCCCATCATAAATCCCACCGATCGTGTGCCTGCTATGGGACTGCGGACAGCGGAAGACAACGTCCTGTGACGAGGCTCGGAGGAGGCCTGAAGGTTAAACACATAGAGCTGATGGAAGCGGCTGTCGCTCGGCTCGGCGCGAAAAGCAAACGCTAGAATACCAACACCCCCGGTCCTGTCGGAGTTCAACCTCAGGCAACTAGAACTCAGTCTCGGGTAACGGACAGGCATTTGTTAAACACTGCCGCGACCACCGTCGCGGGAAATTCTCCTCTGTCGATAGCGGGCTGCGTCCTAGAACTGCTACTGACCACCGCGTGCCCAGGCAGGTGTTTTACAGTCACAGGGTCGTGATGGCACAGGCAGCCAATGAAGGGCGAGTGAGTGGGTGGACAACAATGGCTGGGGAGGCATTGGCCGGCATCAATCACGTGGGTGTCAATCACGTGGGCTCAAGACACGCCCCCCCCCTCAGTGAGGCAGATGTGACGGCTGCCTCCCCTGGTGCTTTTTCATTGCAGTTTTATGACGAGACCAGCGAGCCTAAATATCTTTTACACATACGTGAAATAAGTTAGCTGGACTGTGGAAGGCGAGGACATGTAATGAAGGGGTCTACAAACAATACATTGGTGACACAGAGAGAGATGGTAACAGGCACGCGTTTATTGCCCACGCTCTATCCAGTTTCTGAGGCGTTGCGCAATCAGAGGGGAGGCTGAGCTCGTCGCTGCCTCACCTCTCGTCTCTCCCCGTATTCGCAGCGGCGCCCCGCAAATTCGGCGATTTTGACTGTAAACAATTGTAACACGGGGCTGTTCTTTCGGGATAGCCGTGTCCCTGAGCGCTCTCCCCCTCTGTCCCTCGCGACATTCCGCCTCGCACGTCGCAAGCACCCTCAGGGCGTGTTCGCGTGCAGCTGAACGGGCGGCGTTACGTGTGTCTCCTGTGTCCACGTGGCACCGTTTAATCTCCCACGTTCGAGGCGAAATGTCAGGAAGGGGAGAGAGGGGGAAGACCTCGACACGGCAATCCCGAATACAGTGCAATAATTAGACACCGTGGCTAAATGCCGTCTTTGGCCGAGAAATCAACGAGCCGTCGGTTTGCCGCGAGCCGGGACCTCGTCAACATTTTTTGGACAGTGAGCCTATTTTTTGTCCCGTTCTGGATCCGTGTAATTCTAGCGGTCTCGTCACACGTCTTTCTCCCGTGAAACGGGACGGCAGCTCGGAGGCAGATGCGCGCCCGGCGCTGTTTTGTTCGGAGGCAGTTGACCGACTCGGTACCGACTCGATGGCCCGTCTGGCTAACGGCTTAAAATACGGGTGGGGACAAATCACAATGTAAAACCTCATACGCTCAAGGCTCCGTTTATAACTCGTTCGTGTAAATATTAGAGGCGCTGATGTAGCTTTGTCACGGCTCGTTGCTCTTCAGAGCTGTTCTTTCGGGACAGCCGTGTCATTCTTCTTCTTTGCGATTCTTCGAAGCTGCACGATGGTCAGCTTCTGGACATCGTTGTCTTTCAGCTCCTCGGCCTCGAAGTGTTTGGTCGAATTCGCAGGCAATACCAAGTACTACCTGACAGGGATCGCGACGTGAACGCTTCTACCTTGACCCCCAGCCGTGTCATTGAGCGATCACCGTCTCTCCCTCTCGACGTTTTGCCTCCCACGTTTGGAGGCCTACTGCTGCTTCCGACGTGTGAGGCGAAACGTCGCGAGTCAAAGAGGGCGAGCGCCCGGTGACACGGCTCTCCCGAAAGAACATCAACCGTCATGTAACAGGTGCTGTCGGATACAATCTAGCTCGCTCGTGAGGCCGTGATGCACCTGGGGCAACGCTAGGACAATTGTTGCCAGGTTAATACTCGGTGTTGCCTGCGAATTCTGCCAAACACTTCGAAGCCCAGGAGCTGAAAGACAACGATGTCCAGAAGCTGACCATCGTGCTTCGAAGAATCGCAAAGAAGAAGAAGCAAACGTGGCGGCGTGATAGGGTATTGGCATCAACTGTTGACCCGTGGGACACCAATTGGCCCACGAAGGCTCTTATTAGAGAGGCCCGCAGTACTAGAGTTTATCGAGACATAGGTGCAGATTATGGAGACGAAAGGGAGACGGACAGTCCAGTAGGCAGATGTAGACAAGCGATACACGTGTTGTGGATAGGTGAGATAGGTGGAACAGATTAGCTGTGTCACGTGCGGTGATGATTTGGTGTTGTAAGACACCAGGCGTCGTGTGGCCCACGAGTACATCGTGACCCACTGGAGCACAGTGGTTAGTCGAGGAATCCCAACGTAGACGGGACAACGTTTTCTTAACCAATTAAAGGATTTTGTTGAAAAGTTCCTTTGGTGAATGGTGATTGGTCCACAGAACCAGCAACCTGAGGTAGTCATGTGACCTCTGTCTGTGCTCTGATTAGATATTTACCATGCCAGTGTTCCACTCGAGGGAGCTGTGTGGTTAGATTTGTCCAGATTTGGACACTGATCTTTTTGTACTGACGTAAGATTTCCACGCTTCGATGCGTGAGAATTCCTTTCCAAAGCTGCTCTTCCGGGATATCCGTATCGAGCGCTCCCCGCTCTCTGCTTCGCGACGTTTCAGAATGCCCGAAGATGCCTCCAAGTGGGAGGCGAAACGTCGGGACGCTCAGTGACACGGCTATCCAGAAAGGACAGCTTTGGAAAGCAAACCTCACCGTCTTCCATTTTTTTTTTTACTTACAAACGAAAACACAGCAGCAACCGTAGTTGCTGACGATTGCCAGCAACGATTGTGCTAAGATTCCCCGAGGGCAGCGGCCCTGAGTCGCACTCCTACACTGACAGTATTTTACATTCATCAGCCTAGCCTTTTTCTAAAAAGCACCAAAATTAGTTCAATTGAATTTCCACGTGATGGGTATTTTTTTTAATCAAATGTCAACTCTCAAGGTTGGAACGCCGGTACATATCCGGTCTTCACAAACTAATCCGTGCAACGGTTACCGCACGCTAACAATTGGACGCTTTTTAAAAGGCCTACCATCGGACAAGTACCTTTTTTTATAAGTATCTTAGAGTAGCTCATTAGAATCTTTATTTTACTGCACCGTGCATATGTACATTTTACCTAAATGTTAAGATCTAAACTAGGCTAGATGGGTTTTTTTTAATCGAAGTCCTTACTTTGCTGTCCACTTGCCGTAGGCTGACGTGCACGATTCAATGTCCACCCTAGGTTACGGCCGTGGAGAGTGACCCTCGGTCACAAGTCGCTAGCTTAGATCCCGCATTGTGCTTGACTTTAGATGGAACATCACTTGTGTTCGACACCGTGAGTTTTACGACCTTCCCCAGATACACGCCCACGCCACCAAAGCCGCTTTGGTGGATCGGTTTGGTCTGCCCCCGTTTCTCTGTGTTGAAGGCTTTTTTCCAAAATCGTTGCCTGTAGAATTTAACAAGAGTGTGCAGGCCTTCATACCGGCGTTGTGTTAGGTACGTGTGAGACTGTGTAACCCACACTTTGTGACATCTGGAAAGCTAGCGGCAGGTTTCGGTCGGAGATGTTGTATCATGCCCTAGTTTCCTGGAATGAGATCGTCTGCATTTCCTGTATTATCTTGCCTTCACGATTAAACTTTGTGGCATATATCGAATCGTGCATTTGTCCGGAATAACAATAATAATTGTACATTTATAACTCTGCGTGGCACATATTCATTCAATGTCGAAGGTATTCATCGACGAGAGAACGACTCAGAGGCGTAGCGAGGAAAGCGCAGAGAGGCCGAGGAGGCAGCCAGGCGGTTTGCCGGCGCCATATTGCCACTAGACGCTGCTTCCTATATATTATGATGTTATCGGCCAAATAATTAATGAGTGTTTTTTTTTACTAAGAACGTTGATTTTGTAAACTGGACCCTTGCATAAAAAGTGTCAATTTTGTGATTTTAAGATCTTAACACTTGCCTCATTGCCACATCAGGTAAAACCTTATATGTTTTATACATTATTTGTACACTGGTAGAAAGGTGCTCACAGTCTTAACAGCTAGACCCGAGCTACTACTAATGCATTGACATTTGCATTGTCCAAAACTGCTTGCCTTTTGGCAACACTTGGCTAAACACTGAAACTAGGCTATCAAGAAAGCTGTCTCTGGTGTGGGCCAATCAGTTTCAAGGACAATGCATATATTATCATAGCATTGTGTTTTCATGTTTATGCCACAAGCATGTGTGGCTTCTTGGAAACTGTAACCCTTTGCAAAAAGGCGTCCATTTGAGGAGTGGGTGGCTGGGCAGGCTGCCTTGATGAGTGACCGGGTGTATTTGGACTGTGGGCAGTAAACCGAAGCACCCGCCGAAAACCCCACGCGGGCAACATTGAAACTCTGCGCGGAAAAAGTATCGGAGCCGGGAATCGAACCCGGTAGCGGGAGGAACACTTGACAGAGGATACATTGGACTGCTGCCCTCGCCTGCCCCTCCACACCATTGAATTCTTTACACCGGGGCTCATTGTAGGCGTTGTCATGGAGCACCAGGTGTCTCGTTGTCAGGGGGTCTCCGTGCCGCCTGCCTTCCCGGGTGTAACCGGGTCAGCCACCACCTACCTGCCAGGTTCACCGGTGGACAGATAGGTAGGTGGCCACGCGAGTGTGTGTGTGTGTGACAGGAACGCAGCAAAAAAGACAGGTCCACCGGTGTAGCCTTTGACAGACCGCCGGGTGTAAGTGCTGTTCGCGAGTAGCACCTGTGAAGGCCGGCACGGCACACGAGTGGAGGGGGTAGCGAAGTGGCCAACGCTATCCCACGCCCGGCCGCCTTTGTCTCCCCAGTGATAGATGTCTGAACACACCCTACACCCGACACGGCAAAATGAGTAAGGTTTGTCACGTGAACAGAAAGTGCCAAATCTTTTATTGGTTTTTTTTTCTTTCGTTGTTGACATGCCGTCCTCTTCGCGGCCCTTGTGCAGCGCTTTGTGACCCTCGGGTGAAAGGCGCTCTATAAATTCATATGATTATTTACTACTTCAGCACACCAGTATGTTGAAGATTGAACCCACAACATTTGCGGTGAAGGTACGACGTTTCGCTGACAGCTGCGATCAGAGACTCATAGAGACACATAGAAATTACATAGAGAAACATATAGATACATAGAGACACATAGACGTTTCGCCGATAGTTCCAAATCAGCTTCACCAGAAACAAAGGTTCTGGCATTAATTATGTCAATTATCAACACGTGTCGCGAATTACGTGGGTCACATTCAGACCAAGTGTTTGGTTGTCCAGACAAGTAAGAAATATTAGTACACGACTTAAAGAACATCAAAGAAACATTAAAAGCTGTCAAGGACAACTGTCGGCAGTAACAGAACATGCTTGCCCGACATGGGCACACGATTGACTTTGATAACCTTGACATCTTATGTAAAACATAATTGCTACTGGCCGAGACTCATCTGAGAGCTTATAAACGCGTTATTAAGTAATAATCTTAAATAAGGAGCTGCTGCAAGTTATTTGCGATAGTGACGCTCCAATCTGGCTCACCTAGGCGTAGGCGCCAGCGTTAGAGACGGGAGCCAACGTTAGAGATTGGGGCCAGTGTTAGAGGTAGGAGCCACCCTGGGCTTTTTATCGCTGTTGAGGTTTATTGAGGCCTAGTCTAGCCAAGAGCCTGAATGGCAGGCTTCCCTTACCAACATGGCGACGTGGTTGTTGGCGCCCGGACGGGACGTCACGACGCCTGGCCCCCGCGTGCTCATAGATGTAGCGAGTGATAGATTACCCGTGAAGTCACCGCTCCGTAGGCTACTGTGCGGCCATCTTCGTAAGGGTGTAGCCCAGTGAGTTTTAAGGCTGTGCCAGGCTAGGTGTAGGAGGAAGTCACGGGACAGATCCAGGTGCCATAGGTTGCCTGATTGAGATGACTGGCCGAGGCACCACCTGTTTCCTTCCGACTGTGCCAACCGCTGAGTTTTAATCGCCCGGCGCTCTGCTCGTTGTTGTGAGCGTCGCATTTTGCATGTGGATTAGCTGGGTTGCATCAGGCAGCCCGTGACACCTGGGTCTGTCCTGTGAGCGGTAGCCCAGTGGTTAGCGCACTGGGCTACGAATCTGGCGACCCGAGTTCGAATCCCGCTGACGGCCAACACCAGTGACGATTTTCTGAAACCGGTCCTGGGCCTCCCCTAGGTCGACTCAGCCTCAAAATGAGTACCTAGTGCGGTGTGTAAACATCGCCACTAGGGAGACAAAGGCGGCCGGGCGTGGTGCTGGTCACCCACCCCCTCGTGTGCCGTGTCGACCTTCATAGGTGCTCGCTAACAGCACTTGTCCCTACAGTCTGTTAAGGCTATATAGGGGATCTTTGTCTTTGTTTGTCCTGTGACCTCCTGTCGGCGAGCCTTCGACACTTCACGTGGCCTCAAGGCGCATGTGGCCTGACACAAGCGCCGTGGTGACGTCACCGCCACTTAGTGGAGCGAAGACTTTGGTAGTAATCTGAGAGATGCAGAGTATGCTGTCTTGTGTACTAGCTGCGTCTTGCTCACGTGAAGGCCCTTTGCTGGTTGTCTGTGCTTTGTGTGGTCTGGCTAATTAAAATAGCTATACAATACTATGGCTTATTGCAGTTGTTTACAGTCCAAATCCAGCAACTGTCCTGGTTATAATAATAGTAATAATGGCGTTTTATATAGCGCCTTTCACCCGAGGGTCACAAAGCGCTGTCAATTCGCAGGTTTGTTGTGTCGCAGGAATCCCGTAAAGAGCTTGCAAGCTCACCGGGTAATTTTTCTGCTGTAATAACACACACGGGCGATGTTTGCTCCAACTCGTTTGCTCCAACATATCGACGGGCGCACTTCACTTACACACCTTTATTCACATGACCTAAACTCACAAACAGAGAGCCTCGCTCTGAATAACATTGTTCGCGAGAGCCTACGAGTTAATCTCTAACCCTCACGTAAGATGGCCGAACCAGCCTCACAGTCCCCACGCCCCAAGCCACCCACCCGCCTCCGGTTCATTAACAATAAACTCACACGCTCTATCCACTGCTGGGGTCCGTCAACGATAGGACCAGAGACGGCCAGGGCCAAGCCACACCCCGGCTGTCCCCATCCCCCATCCCGGGAGCGAACATCGTCGGGAGGCACTCGAGGAGTGTTTTCCCGCTCGGTTACTTTTTTTTTTCCCCTCACGGAACGGCTCCCATTTTTTTTCTGCCC
This sequence comes from Geotria australis, assembly GCA_036362915.1. NCBI lineage: Eukaryota > Metazoa > Chordata > Hyperoartia > Petromyzontiformes > Geotriidae > Geotria > Geotria australis. The sequence goes on along the minus strand of JAZEWU010000059.1, from coordinate 178,756 downwards.
CTTTTTCGCCCCCCTCCTCCTCCTCCCTCCATCTCTGTTCTTTCCACTCCAGTCGGGCGGGCTGCTGTCTCGTTTCCATCTCGCTGTGTGTCTCTCTCTCTGTCGCTGGGAGTTGTTGTTTTTCGAGCGCTCTGTCGTCCAGTCTCTCTGTGTGTTGTGCGTTTGTCTGTGTGTGTGTGTCTCGTTGGTGTCCTTGTAGTCGAGGTATCTTTCCCCCGAAACGATTCGCAAATCCCACCTTCTCCACCCTCTCTCCCCTCTTCCACCCCCCCTCACTCCCACCCCCCCCCAAGCCTTCCCAGCCAGGCCCCCCTTTTTACTAACAACTAATTCCATCCGTCGTGTTATCGTGACGGCAAATCCTCGTGTGATTTTAAGGGGTTTCCAAACCGAAAACCACCCGCTACCTTCAACAACAACAACAACTGCAGACCGGCGGGTGATCTGCTCCCGCGACCGGGAACCAATTCCCAGCGAAGACCAAGGTCCGTTTTGTTGCACAATTTGTTGCCGGTTTAATCGGCGATGTTTCGGGTTACCAAGTCGGTGCGTCGCCGAAATGTGTTGTTTTGACAACGTTCGTGTGTGTGTGTGTTGGTGTTGTGTCTATCTACTTTTGTGTGGTCTAATTCCCGCCAGCCAAAAGCTTGCGCTCAGCCCGTGGGACGCAATGGAAGATAGATGTTTATTATGGAAGGGGGTTGGTTGGTTGTTGGCGGGAACTGGGAGGATAATGGATGGGAGGATGACATTGATGTTGGTGACGATAAAAAAGCCACCGGGTTTCAAGCAATCGATTACATGGTTTTTTCGCAATGTTGTTAAAGGTTCGAATCCCGGCCTTTATGTGCTGAGTTTGCATGTTCTCTCTCCCCCGTGTCCGCGTGGGTTTTCGCCACCGGGTACTCCGGTTTCCTCCCACCGTCCAAACACATGCTTCTAGGTTCATTTGCCTACTGAGTTAAAATTGCCCCAGGTGCCCTGCGATGGACTGGCGTCCCATCATCGGTATCCCCCTGCCTTGCGACCTGTGTCTGTCGGGATAGGCTCCGGCTCACCGCGACCCTGTACGGGATTAAGCGGTTTCTGAAAATGGATGGATGGATTGATCCGTGCGGAGTGTTACTCGTAATCTCCCATCGTGACGTCTCGCCTCCCACGTTGGAGACCGGAGGAGCACTCGGGTGCCACGGCTATCCCAAAAGAGCAGCCGTGGAGAGCGATTCTCATAACGCGTCTCGCCTCCTGATGTGGTGGGGAGCGGTGGCTCAGTGGTTAGCGCTATGCTGGGCTACAAACCTGGCCTGTGACCCGAGTTCGAATCCCGCTCACGGCCACCAACACCCAGTGACGGTTTTCTGAACCGGTCATTGGCCTCGCCTGGGTCGACTCGGCCTCAAATGAATCACTAGGGAGACAAAGGCGGCCGAGCGTGGTTCTGGTCACACACCTCGTGTGCCGTGTCGACCTTAATAGGTGCTACTCGCTAACAGCACTTGACCCTACAGTCTGTTAAGGCTATATGGGAGATATTTGTCTTTGATGATGTGTGATGAGAATCGCTCTCGAGAGCTGCTCTTTCGGGATAGCCGTGTCGACGTTTCGCTTCCTCGTGTGCCGTGTCGACCTTCCTAGAGGCCGTGTGTATGTCGGTTAGTAGGCTGTTTATTATTACGGCAGTAAAACACCCAGTGAGCTTGCAAGCTCTTTACGAATGCTAACTCGCTCAACAGCGAGCAGCTCTCTCGGTTCGTGGGGGGAGCGGTGGCGATTCGCACCCTGCCGGAACCCCGAGTTCGAGTCCAGCTCCCGGGCCAGTTAACAGTCGTATCGAACGAATACTTGAACCGGGCTTGGGATTTTGCTGGATTCTGTTGAGCTCGGCCTTTAAAAAAAAAAATTAAATCCTACCTGGGGCGGTGGTTTAAACACATACACCCTGGGGAGACAAAGGCGGGCGGGCGTCGTGTGCCTTGCCGGTCTTAAAAATCCGCTCGCAAACAAGCACTTGCCCCTCTACGGGCTGTTAAGGCTCCGCGGGGGGCCTTTGTCTTTGTGCG
>JAZEWU010000059.1:140212-157824 GCA_036362915.1 Geotria australis | reverse complement strand
AGACACGAGGGGGAAACAATGCCAATCTGTGAAGGCACGCAAACACCCATAGACTCACAGAGACCCACACACACACACAAATCCGACGCGTTCCTTAAATCGCTGGGAGTCCCTCGCATCAGCCTCCGTTGCCCTGCAACGTTCTGAAGACGAGCCGTGGACCCGTGGGCAGGGATGCCTTTGCCTACCGCTAAGGGTCGCCTTCCTGGCTATGGGTTTGGCAAATGTCAGTCGCTCGATTTGTATCGGAACCGTTGAGCTGTGCAGCTCTTCGTATAACAGCTGTCCAGCGCGGGGAGCGGTGAGCAACTCGGTAGACAACTCGGGCCATACCCATGATGATGGCACGCCAGTCCATCACAGGGCACCGGGGCGGGGGGGGTAATTTAGTCAGACGGACGATTAACCCACAAAGCAGCGTGTCTTTGAACTGTGGGAGGAAACCGGAGTGCCCGGACACGGGGGAGAACGCGCCAAACTCCCACACAGAAAGGCACCCGAGCCTGGAATCGAACCCGGAATCTTGCTCGCTGTGAGGCGGCAGCGCTACTCACCGCTACGACACCGTGCTGGTTACAGCGAATCCGCGAACGGGGAAGACAACGTAGAGCGAGGCTCTCTTGTTCCATACGAGCCGTGTCAGGTGCAGTTCATTGGTGCTTCCCTTCGTCGCCTGTGACTATTGCGATCCTTAAATCTTATATATATATATAAAAAGGTTCTTCGTTCTGTTTGCGTGCTTGCTTGGTGTACTTAGGCCCGTACCCTCACGGTACGATAAGCGACGCCGCCGTTGCAATACCAAGTTAGGATAAGGGCCGCAGCTATTACAATCCCCAGTTCGGATAAGCAGGCCCGCTATTGCAATCCCCAGTTCGGATAAGCGGGCCCATCGAATGTACCCTGGCAACGCCGGGTCCCCCCACCTAGTATAATAGGGCTATGCATGCTTCATGTTAACAAATCGATGGCGTACACTGCTATCTAGCCGTCGGCACAGGTGTGTAATGACCTGCGAAAGGGTTCCTCACAGGTGCAGGCTAGGCGGCCACAACCCTCCCTTGCCTGGGGTTGCCCCGTGGTTAAGACTGCTCGTAACCGGTCGCATCATCAGGCTTCTAACCGAGCAGCTCCGAATGGCATTTCTCAACCAATGAAATCCCACACGTGGACGAGCAGTTGCGTAACCCATCCCGTTAGGCTTGTGTCGGCATCGCGGGTATTTTTCACCCTTGGGCCCGGGTGTGTCGCTCCTTAACGGTGACCGTTTGTTAAGTACGTTCGGTTGTGAAAGGCAATGTTCCCCCCTTCCCAACTCCTTGTTCCTGGGAACTCCACAATGTTGCCCGCTCCCTCCCCTTGTTCCTGTGAACTATAGAATGTTTCCTACCCTGCCCTCGTTTCTGGGAACTGCACAAAGTTCCCCCCTCTCAGCCCTTGTTCCTGGGAACTGATCGTGACTTGAGAAGGGGGCCTCTAGGCTAGCTTGACCATGGTTGTTGACCCTACTAGGGGCGCGAGCCGTTGTACCGATGCATGCAAGCTTTCGTGGGATTCTTGGTATACGCCGTGCGGTGCTCGTAGGTCGTCCCTTAAAAACATTGTCCCATCACGTTGCGCTGTGGCATCTCGGTGAAATCAAACGGAAATTACACTGCCTTACATGCTAGCGGAGGGCGCGGCCTGCCCGAATAAGGACGCACGATCCGAAAATGAAACTGCCTTACATGGTCAATGGGCGGGGTGGCCTGCGCATATAAGGAAGCAAGGGCCGGAAGTTAAATTGCCTTATATGGTGATGATGGGTGTGGCATGCCCATATAAGCAATCGAGGACCGGAAATGAAACTATCTTACATGGTGGCCTGCCCATATAAAGAAGCGGGTGCCGCGAATCGCTGCGCGTTGTGAACGATTCACAATCGATTCACGTGCGTCGGCGTGAAGTGGCGAGAAGCATCGGTTTGACAGATTCCCTTAATCGTTTTAACGATTCCGCGTGAGAGATTTTTTTAATCGTAGGCAAAAAAAACTCAATCGCACGCCTCCTAAAACTTTGGCACGCCTTTTGTGAATGTGATTGGCTAACGTGGAGATTGAGATTGAGTCAGGCCTCCCCCCCCTGCATGTGATTGGTTCGATTCGACCGTACCACAGCGCCTTGCTTTAATGGGTTAAAACCCGGCCGCGGGAGCCCGTCGTATTTGTTTTGCAGTGTTCTCCGAGAAGTCGTTCATTTGCAGTGTTATGGATAATAACAACAAAAAAATCCTTGTAATATTACAGTGACATGTTAATCATTTAATGTTGAAAAAAAAATAAAGGAGAAAAAAAACGCTGGAATGGTTTGGTCCGAAATGGGTTTGGGAAACGCACCTCACTGCTGTCACCATCTGGCAGGATATACAGGGTGGTCCAGATGTCTTGTGGCCCCCCACCCCCGTTTCATAGGTCTTCCTGGATCTTTCATGAGCCCATACGCTCCTCACTGCAAGCCGTGCTACTATGGTGCAGAGTGGCCCGTTTATCTATTCACAAACGGTTGTTTAGAGCATATTGGTACGTATTTCAAGTTTTTACGATACACATTTGATTGAAATCAAATGTGTAAAATGTTAGTTATGACTTGGGTGGCAGGGTGTCTATGCAGCGATAACATCTGTGCCTCACATTAAGAAGGTGCTGCCCGAGGCGGTTCGATTCCCACCTCGGGTGCCTTTCTGTGTGGAGTTTGTGTGTGTATTCTCTCCCCCTGTTCTGCGTGGGATTCCTCCGGGTTCCCCGCTTTCCTCCCACAACTCACGTGGCGTTCGAGTGCTCTCTCCGACAAATCCTGACGAACGTCATCCTTGAATAATAATAATAATAACAATAGCATTTATAGAGCGCCTTTCACCCGGGGGTCACAAATAATAGCAATAATAATAATAGCATCATTTTATAGAGCGCCTTTCACCCGAGGGTCACAAAGCGCTGCACAAGGGCCGCGGAGAGAACGGCATGCCGGTAACATCAGGACAGAGTCAAGCAATCACGACAAACCATAGGACATAGATCATAAAGACGGCAGAAAAATCTAAACAATAACAGTAGCAATCACAGAGAGGCTACCGACAACGACGACCACCCGCGACCGACAGAGATCAGTCGTGCCGCACCCATTTCAACAACGAATTCGCAAAACGTGAATACCGCTCCGTTTAGTTTTCAATCGGTTTATTGACATTACTTTTGTGGACGTGGGTCGGTGTGGCCGAGGAACACATTATTGGACGGGTAAATCGCACCGGAACATTTGCCCCCACGTTCGCGACGCGGCGTCGCTCGCTCGATCCATCCATCCCATCGGCCGCGGTGCACCGCAACGTTTACGGCGAGGAGCCCCACATTGGAATAGGTAGATCCTGGATCTAAACGCGACCAATGTCCCGCGCCGCCGCCATTGGATCTCGACGGTGCGCGGAACGCGTCTCGAGGGGGCCGCGTTGAGCGGTTCCTCCTCGCGCCTTCACGACGTTTCGCCTCCCCCGCGTTGGGAGATATCGCCGGGCTCGGGCATGATCGCCCATCGCATTTATCAGCCGGGTCTCTGGGTGGTGAGTCTGTGGGTCTCTGTGTGGTGAGTCTGTGGGTCACTGTGTGGTGAGTCTGTGGGTCTCTGTGTGGTGAGTCTGTGGGTCTCTGTGTGATGAGTCTGTGATTGGCTCGGTGTCTCCGATAGGCCCATTACAAAACGTGCGACACAAGTATCCCTCCCCGCTGGACAACTGTTAAAAAGAGCTACACAGCTCAACCGTTCCTTTCAGCTTGAACACAAACTGACTTACTATGAATCTCCAGGAGTCTCTACGAGTCTCTCCGTGTATCTACGAGTCTCTATGTGTCCCTACGAGTCGCTGTGTGTCCGAGTCTCTATGAGTTGGACAACTGTTTCCAAAGAGCAACACAGCTCTTCGGTTCCTTCCAACTTCAACACAAACGGAGTCTCTGTGTCTCTATGAGTCTCTGATAAAGCAAAGGGGGGATCTAGGGCTCTTCCCCCCCCCCCAATAAATTTCGTGAGTTTACGACAACCCATTTCCGGCATTTCCGCGACTTCCCACACGTAAAAGATACGCGCCCGGATTCAAGACCGTGAGAAACCCCAACGCGTTCCATCCAACCCTTGGGATTCTCACTGTGGCAACGGGCGTTCCGGCGCGTTCCGGCCCCAATCCCACATCGCGGTGGTTTCTCCGCGCATTGCCAAACGCCGCCGAGTTGGACTACCCCGGTCGCGGGTGAACAGCCGCGGGGGCGCCCGCTGTGAAACGTAGAGGCGGCCCGGCAGCGAGCGTCCGAGAGCGAGGGGGAACGGGGGAATGGGGGAGTCCTGGGACGGAACGACTTGCTTTGGGAAGACCGTGGACGTAACGACGCAAACTTTTTCTCCCGTCGCCCGAAAAAAAACCCCGCGCCACCGTTATAAACGACGCTACTGTCAGACGCGAAACACACCACCAGCAACAACAACAAACGCCATTCGCCACTAAGTGGCGGTGACGTCACCACGGCGCCTGTGCCAGGCCAGGTGCACCTCGAGGCCGTCACGTGAAAAGTGTCGAAGGCTCGCCGACAGGAGGTCACGGGACAGACCCAGATGTCGCGATGGGCTGCCTGACCGACATGGCAAACGCACGACCGGAGCTACCTACCGTTCCAACTCGCCGTGCTTTGGCCGCTCGGCGCTCGGCTCGCCGTCGTGAGCGTCGCTCCTCCGCCCTCCCGTTGTTGCTGGAGGGCGACTGCCTCCGAACTGCCAAAACAACCCCCAGGCCGGTAACGCTGTGGTGTCTGTCTAAGCAGCCTCCACAGCGGCCAAGGGGGCTCTGGACGGGTGCGGGGGGCTGGTAACCCCTCCGACCTCCACCTTCAATACTATAACCACTGAACCACGTAAAGACATAGAACCCACCACCAAAGACAAAGATCCCCCGTATAGCCTTAACAGACTGTTGGGGCAAGTGCCACCACCAACCACACACACACGATCAAAAACAACGCCCGGCTTATGCAACAGCGCCGCACCTTCCCGATCGGCGGCGGTTACGTTCGCTTGGAAACGCCGATGCCGCGTTTGCCGCGTCAACGCAGGAATCTCGTAAAGAGCTCGCAAGCTCACCGGGGTGTTTTTCCTCTGGAATAATAAACGGAATAGCGATGGGGGGCAGTGTTAGAGATAGGAACCAGTGTTCGAGACGGCAGATGGGTTTAGAGACAGGAGCCAGCGCTAGAGACGGGAACCAGCGCAATAGACAGCTGCCAATATTAGAGATAGTAGCATGCGTTAAAGACAGGAGCCAGTGTCAGAGAGAAGGGGCATTTGTTAGCGATGGGATCCAGTGTTCGATGCGGGAATCGAACCGCCCTTGGGCAGCACCTTCTCTGCGTGAGGCGGCACGGATGTTACCGCTGCACAGAAAACGCCGTCGCCTTATAATGGCACGACACCGCGCCCTCGGAACTACTTTCTCAACACCGCGCCCCCGGAACTACTTTCTCTTCGGCGAACGGTCGACCGCGCGGGCCGCGAACGGGGCCCAAGCATCTAACGGCTCCACAAACGTGAGAGAAGCCACCGGGGGAAGGTCCCGCCGCTTACGAAACGAAGGCAACAGCAACTAATCCCCCGACCTCCCCTCACCATCATATCCACAAATCCCTCCCTTAACATTCCCCACCGTCTGGCGAGAAAATAAAAATGAAAACCGCCCCGTGCGCACTTTGTCGCCGAATCGTTCGTGCCGCTGCACCGTCGACGAGTCCCAACCCCCGGGTTCGATTCCCGGCCGTGGTGCCGCCTTTCTGCGCGGAGTTTGCGCGCCTGTCTCTCTCTCCCCGTGTCCGCGTGGGGTTTCCTCGCACGCTCCGAAGACACACGCCGACGCCCTGTGGTAAATTGTCCTGCTGACTAAATTGCCCCCGGTGCCCTGCGTTGCACCGGTTTCTCAACCCGGGTATAGCTACCAACTCGCTTACCCCCCCACCCCTCCCCGCTGGACAACTGTTAGGAAGAGCTACGCAGCTAAAACGGTTGCTTCCGGCTTAAATACAAACCTACGAATCGATCGCGATTCTCCGGCAACGTTAATAATAATAATAAGAATTTGACATTTATAACGCGTGGCACAAATTAATTCACTGTCGAAGGTACTCAATCGACGAGAGAACGACTCAGAGGCGCAGCGAGGAAAGCGCAGAGGCGGAGGAGGCAGCCAGGCGGTTTTGCCGGCGCCATATTGCCACACACGGCTTCCTATATATTATATCAGTCAAATAATTAATGAGTGTTTTTTTAAGGTGTGGGAGGAAACCGGAGAACCCGGAGGAAATCCACGCAGAACAGGGGGAGAAAATAACACACAAACTCCACACAGAAAGGCGCCCGAGCCGAGATTCGAACCCGGGGGCTTCTTGCTGTGTGGCACAGATGTTACCACTGCGCCACCCTGCCGCCCGCTGCGCCACGTTCATGATTAGAGGGTCACCGCACTGACGGGAGGGGGGTCAAGGTGGAAGCGTTCACGTCGCGATCCCTGTCAGGCAATACTTGGTATTGCCTGCGAATTCTACCAAACACTTCGAGGCCGAGCTGAAAGACAACGATGTCCAGAGGCTGACCATCGTGCTTCGAAGAATCGCAAAGAAGAAGAAGACTGACGGGAGGCTTCGGTGCGGTTGTGAGGTTACTGGGGTGGGAATGTGACATTGATGGTTTGGTTTACAAGAAGAACAACAACAATAAGGACGACGAAAGTTCGCGACTAAGCGGCGGCGACGTCACCGCGGCGCTCGTACCAGGCCGGGTGCGCCTTGAGGCCGTCGCGAGACGCGTCGGAGGCTCGCCGACAGGAGGTCACGGGACGGACCTGGGTCACGAAACTGACCCCGTCGATTAACCGAACTGCGGTCACGTTTGGGAGCGCGGCGACGCGGCGGGTTTGGCCGCCCGAGTCCGATTCCCGACCGCGGGCGTGACGACCGTTCAAAGCCGCGACGGAAGCGGCCCGCCCGGGGTTCCGTCAAACTGACGCCGGCCCCCCGGCGTCGCGCGCGACCGACGCGGCGGTACGGGAGGGAGGGCCTAGTCCGGCAGCGGACCGAGCGCGCCGCGACGTTTCGCCGGCAAGACTCGAACCCGCGCCGACGGCCTGGCGCGACGCGAAATCTCAACCGGGAGGTCCTCGGCGCGTCGTCGAGCGCTCGCGACGGAAAAGCCGATCGGAAGGCGTGGCCGTTTCAAAACCGTTAATGTAAAAAATAAAATAATAATAATCGCCGACAAGACGCTACAGTATAACGTACGTGCGCGCGTGTAAGAAAAAAAAAAAAAATTTTACCCACTTCCACGAACCGCGCTCCGTAGCTGCTCTTCGGGGATAGCCGCGTCACCCGGGTGTCCGTCCGCGCGACGTTTCGCCCACCGCGTCGGGAGGCATCGCCAGGCGTCCGGGAACGCGAAACGTCACCACGGGGAGACGCCGAGCGCTCGACGCGGCCATCCCGAAAGAGAGCGGCCGCGGGCGAGAAGCTCCCGCCACAAACTCGCATCGGTACCACCACGACCATGACAACGACCGCGTATGTGTGCGGCGGCTCGCTCGCCGCGCTAACCCCCGCCGCGCTAACCCCCCGGCTACGGCCCGAGTCCCACTCCCACGACGGTTTTCCGATCCCGCGCCTCTCCGCCCGGTTTCCGACGGGGCCTCCGACAACGACCGCGCGCCGGCCCCGCGTCGCGCAAACCGGCGCCGAACCGTCCCCGCGCGGCGGCGGCGACGCGCGAAACGCGGTCAGTTCTCGGCGCCCTTCATCTCGTGCTCCTCCTTCTGGTGCCTCTTCATGAAGTAGCGGTTCTGGAAGGCGGCGCCGCACACCTTGCAGGCGTAGGGCTTGTCGCCGCGGTGCGTGCCCCGGTGCAGCTTGAGGTCGTGCACCCGCGAGAAGCCCTTGCCGCACTCCTTGCAGACGTGCGGCCGCTCGCCCGTGTGCGTGCGCTGGTGGATCTTGAGGTCGGTGACGCTGGCGAACATCTTCTCGCAGGCCGTGCACACGTACGGCCGCTCGCCCGTGTGCGTCATGCGGTGCTTCTTGAGGTTGGTGACGCGCGAGAAGCCCTTGCCGCACTCGGCGCACACGTGCGACCACTCGCCCGTGTGCATCTCTAGGTGCTCGCGCAGCGTGGACGTCTGCGAGAAGCGCTTGCCGCACTCGGCGCAGGCGTGCGGCCGCTCGCCCGTGTGCGTGCGCCGGTGCTTCTTGAGGTTGGAGACGCTGGAGAAGCCCTTGCCGCACTCGTCGCAGGCGTGCGGCCGCTCGCCCGTGTGCGTGCGCCGGTGCTCCTTGAGCGTGGACGCCTGCGAGAAGGCCCGCCCGCACTCGGCGCAGGCGTGCGGCCGCTCGCCCGAGTGCGTGCGCCGGTGCGTCTTGAGGCCCGAGGCGCTGGCGAAGCCGCGGCCGCACTCGTCGCAGGCGTGCGGCCGCTCGCCCGCGTGCGTGCCCACGTGCCGCTTGAGGCTGGACGGCTGCGCGAAGCCCTTGCCACAGTGCGGGCAGCGGTGCGGCCGCTCGCCCGTGTGCGTCGCGCGGTGCTTGCGCAGCTTCTGGACGCGCGCGAAGCCCTTGCCGCACAGCTCGCACACGTGCGGCCACTCGCCCGTGTGCGTCGCCTCGTGGTCGCGCAGCGTCGACAGCAGCGGGAAGCTCTTGCCGCAGTCGCGGCACGCGTACGGGCGCTCGCCCGAGTGCGTGCGCCGGTGGCGCTGGAGCGTGCGCGCGTTGGCGAACGGCTTGCCGCACTCGGGGCACTCCGGCCGGTGGTGGTGGAGGTGGTGGTGGTGGAGGTGGTGGTGCCGGAGGTCGAGGTCACGCGCGTCTGTGGCGGGCGACACGGCGCGCGGACAGAGGGGGGTCACGGACTGCGGGAAACGCGACCGTATATGTCGGGCGCCGAGATGGTACCGCTTCAGCAGGGTGGCGTGGTGGTAATGTCCGAACCTCCTCGCTGGGAGAAGGTCCTTTCCGTGTGGAGTCTGTGTGTTATTCTCTCCCCCTGTTGTGCGTGTGTTTCCTCGGCTATAGGCTGTATGTTTAGACTGTGTAAAGACTGTAGACTGTGTGTATAGACTGTAGACTGTGTGTATATACTATAGGCTGTGTGTATAGACTATAGGCTGTGTGTATAGACTATAGGCTGTGTGTATAGACTGCATAGAGTACAGCCTGTAGAGAGAAGGTAACACTCAGTGACACGGCTATCCCGAATGAGCGGCTGTCGGAATCCCCGCTGCCCCCCTCGCGTGACCCACCCCACCGTGGCCTTAATAATAATTTTACATTTATAACGCGCGGCACATATTCATTCGCTGTCGAGGGTACTCATACGACGAGAGAACGACTCGGAGGCGTAGCGAGGAAAGCGCAGAGAGGCGGTGTTTGCCGGCGCCATATTGAAACCGGAGAGCCCGGAGGAAACCAGCGCAGAACAGGGGGAGAGAACAACGCGCAAACTCCGCGCGGAAAGGCGGCCCGGTCTGCGCGCGCGGGCCCTCACCGTCGCCGTCCGCGCTCTCCGCGACCTCGGCCGGGCTCCAGGACGAGTCCGTGGCGGCGTCGTCGCCGCGCGGCGACTCTCCCCTCGGCTCCGGCCGCACCTCGTACTCATCCACGCCCATCTCTGCAAAAGTCGCGTTCTTCGCGTCACGCGGGCAACGCAGGGCTCGGCCGCCGGCACGCGGCGCTCCCCTTCGTTCGACGACACCAATCCGTTCCGTAACGCGGTATCGTAACGTTGAAACCGTCGTAAAGCGAGACCGATAATAATAATAGAATATTGTTTGATGGCGATTCGTTCCGAGACCTTGGCAGTTGGGATGTAAATGCTGACAAGCGCCGCTATTGGCTGAGAGGCTACCCAAGCGGCGTGCGTTTGCATCGACGATTGGCTGCCGCGCCACCCACGGCGCAGCCATATCGCAACACGCATTGGAAAGTGACGTTTGATCGTAATGTGATACTAATGTTCTTATAGAGCGTATATCGTAAAGTGATTTCACTGTGTAGTCAGGCCATCGTAAAGCGAGGGACCACTGTACAGGCGTTCATAAAGGGAGACCCTAGCAGGAGTGCTAGACTCCAGACCTGTTCACTACCAAGGGAGATCCTAGCAGGAGCGCTAGACTCCAGACCCGTTCACCGGTTCTGTCCGGCTTACAAACTAACACATCGGACGGAATGACCCTTTCTAGGGCACTTCCACTTACAAACGCAACTTCACCAAAACGACGACTTCACCAAAACGACGACACACCTCGCCAGCCCCCGGCGAGCGAGCGAGCGGGCCATCGCTTACCCGCGGGCAGTTCGTCACCGGCGCCGATGATCCTGGCCATGGGCTCCGGCGACCCACGCCACACCGCGTCCACAGGAGCCGGAGCAGAGGGCCGGCCGCGGGACATCCCGGCGTCCATGTCCGACCGCCACCACCACCGCCTACGACCGGCCTGCCTGCCACTCGAACCTTCGGCCTGAGTGGGACGTGTAGGGGTCGCAACAGAGACAGGCGCGTCGGAAACGACGGTCGGTTATCCGGAGACTCCTCGCTCCCTTCGTGTACCGGTCGGTTTGTGTTGAACATAGCAGGCGCGTCGCAGCCGCGGGTGTTGCGGGTGTTGCGACACCCGCACTTTCACAGAAACATGATTCCACACCCGTGGCTGCGACGCGCCTGGAAAATAACGCCTATGGAAAGCACTGAATCTGGCAAGCTGTCTACAAATACAGTCTATAGTCTATATATACACAGTCTATACATAGTGTATAGTATATACACAGTATATATACACAGTCTATAGTCTACATTCTATACATGCAATATATAGTCTATACAGTCTATAGTCAATACACTGTCTATACATACAGTCTATACACTGTCTATACATACAGTCTATAGTCTATACAAACACTATTGATACAGTCCATAGGAATCGCTCCACAGCTGCTCTTTTGGGATAGCCGCGTCAACAGAGCGCTGCCGCCTCTCTCCTCCGCGACGTTTCGCCTCCCGCGTTGGAGGCATCGTCAGGCGCATCGAGAGCCCATTGTTTCCCCCATAGAGACCCACTCACCCCCTTTTTAACATAGTGCCGGGCACCTCCATTCACTCATACAAAGATCCCCCGTGTAGCCTTAACAGACTGTAGGGCCAAGTGCCGTTAGCGAGCACCTATGAAGGTCGACACGGCACACGACGGGGTGGGTGACCGGCACCACGCCCGGCCGCCTTTGTCTCCCTGGCGGCAATGTTTACACACCGCACTAGGTACTCATTCGAGGCTGAGTCGACCTAGGGGACGAGGCCCAGGACCCGGTCAGAAAATCGTCACTGGGTGTTGGTGGCCGTGAGCGGGGCTTCGAACACGGGGGCATAGCCCGGGTTTGTAGCCCAGCGCAGCGCTAACCACCGAGCCCACCGCTCCCCATTCACTCATACGGGGGGGTTGTAACACCGCCGCCTCGCGTCCTCCCTCTCTCCCCAGCGCAGCTCAGGGCCGACCGCCACGCTCGCCACAGACGAGTGCGGCTAAACGACGAGAAGGGGGGGGGAAGTACCGGAGACCGATGGAAGGCCCGAGGACACGGGGAAACGGAGGCGACTTGAGACGGGGGGGCAGATCAGGCGAGAGGCAGGAGGCGGCCCGAGCCCGGGAAGGAGTAGGCCGCGTGACGTCACGGCGCCTCGCGACGTCACGCGACACAGATAAAGGGCCCCTCGTTAAATAGCCTCTGACGGGATGTAGGGTCAAGCGTTTGATTCATTCATTCATTTTCAGAAACCGCTTAATCCTGTACAGGGTCGCGGTGAGCCGGAGCCTATCCCGGCAGACATCACCCATCCATTATCCATCCATTTTCTAAACCGCTTGTCCTGGCGAGGGTCGCGGTGGCAGCAGTCCAAGGAGAGTGGACCAGACATCCCTTTCCTCAGCAACAGATTCCAGCTCTTCCTAGGGAGGGGATTCCCAGGCCAGCCGAAGGATATAATCCATCCAGCGTGTCCTGGGTCGGCCTCTCCACCAAACGTGCTCGATTCACATGCCAGGGGTCTCCTTTAACGCTTACCGCCACAGCGTGTTTGATTCACGGTCCGCGGCGCCCCCCTTACGTAAACCATTCACAGTCCTTGCGCCTCAGTCCAGGCGCATCCGCGGGTGTGGGGGACACCCGCACTTTCACAGAAACATGATTCCATCCCCCCCCCAATTTTTCCTGCAACACCCGCGGCTGCGACGCGCCTGCCCGTCACCCCCCACCCACTACGCCTACGTGAACCGTTCACAGTCCGTGGCCCCCCACTACCCCCTCTACCCACACCTCCTACGTAAACAAATCACAGTCTGGGGTCCCGTCACCCTACGTAAACCGTTCAGAGTCCCGGGGCCCCACTGCCTCGGCTCACCATCTTCCCAGATCCGAATCTCTGAGGTAAATAAATCTCGACTCGGGCTCCCGGCTCGGGGAGTCGCGGGAGCTAACGGCCGGCGCGGCCCGGAGCGCTCCCCGCCAGGCCTCCCATCCCGCCGCGGACGGAGTGGCCCCGACCCGGGAGATTTTTGGGCTCCCGGGGAGCCACGCAGCACAAGGCCTCACGGGGCTCTTGGCTTTTCAGCTGCGCCGGGGGGGGTCAAGGTAGAAGCGTTCACGTCGCGATCCCTGTCAGGTAGTACTTTGGTATTGCCTGCGAATTCTACCGAACGCTTTGAGGCCGAGGAGCTGAAAGACAACGATGTCCGGAGGCTGACCATCGTGCTTCGAAGAATCGCAAAGAAGAAGAAGCATCGCGGGCGGTGGAGCCAGGCTAAGGCTCACGGAGCCGCCACAGTAAGGCAGCTGTGATGTCCGGAGTTGACGGAGCCAGATTGAGGCAGCTGTGACACTCAAGAATTGGCTTACAGCACAACAAGCTCCTGAGGGCGGCACGGTGGCGTTGTGGGTATCGCTGCCGCCTCACAGCAAGAAGGCCTCCCAGGTTCGAATCTCGGCTCGGGGGGCCTTTCTGTGTGAAGGCTGCATGTTCGCTCCCAGTGTCCGTGTGGGTTTTCGCCACTGAGTACTCCGGTTTCCTCCTACCGTCCAAAGACAGGCTGCCAGGTTAATCGGCGTACTGACTAAATTTCCCCAGGCGCCCTGCGATGGACTGGCGTCCCATCCTCGGCGTTCCCCTGCCTCGCGCCCTGTGTCTGCCGGGATAGGCTCCGGCTAACCGCGACCCTGTACAAGAGTAAGCGGTTTCTGAAAATGGATGGATGTTATGCATAGACTATAGACTGTGTGCATAGACTATATAGGCCCTCTAGCCTATGCATACAGCCTATACTATAGACTATGTATGTATAGACTATAGACTGCGTGTATAGACTATTGACTGTGTGTATAGACAAATCATCTCACTGCCATGTGTCCTACGTGTATGTGACCAATACACTTGCCTCGCATCAGGAATCCCGGGCAGCCTCCGATATCCCGGCGGGCGGGCGGGGGTGGTTGCGGTCCGACCCACCTCGACCCAAAACGACCATGTCCTCCGACACCGCGGCCTTCCAGATGATGGACGAGCAACCACAACCGACCGGAGACGACGACCACATCACTCCCGATGGTGTGGCCCAGGTGTCTCGTGTAAAAGTCATAAACAGAGCTTCACTATGGTTTTTGTTGTTGTTGTAAATATCTGCGTTTCTTCTTTACTGTTGCGTGTGTCTATGTATATGTTCTTGTGCTTCAATGTTAAGGTAGAAGCGTTCACGTCGCGATGCCTGTCAAGCAATACTTGGTATTACCTGTAAATTCTACCAAACACTTCGAAGCCAAGGAGCTGAAAGACAACGATGTCCAGAAGCTCAAAAGATGCCAGAAGCCCCTCAGTCTGGAGCAAGAAGAGAGGCCAATGCCCGCTGCCTTTAAGGCCAGTACTGACTATTATATCTATAAATGTTGAAGGGCTGTCTGCAACTAAAGAAGAACTTGTTGCAATGGGAAACTGTCATATAACCATCACGCTTCGAAGAATCGAATCGAATGTATATGTTCTTGTGCTTCAATGTTAATTGTTTAGTTTAGATTGTCGTTGTTTCCCCCTCGTGTCTGTCTCTCTGTCTTCCTGTCTCTGTGTCCCTATGGCTCCCCCTGTCGCTCACCCTCCCTGTCTCCCTCCGTGTTTGTCTTTAAGGAAGTGACGGCCATCTTAGGGGACGCTGGCAGATTTTTGCCGCTCTTAAGATTGCCGGTTTCACGACTTTTCCGTGTATTCGAAGCAGCCTTAATCATTTAATTTTTGTTGCTTTGCTTTTTATTAGTTGTTTTTTTCTGTCGTTGTTGACATTGCCATTCTCTCCGCGGCCCTTGTGCAGCGCTTTGTGACCCTTGGGTGAAAGGCGCTCTATAAAATGCCATTATTATTATTAGTATTACAGTAATACCCCACTTTACGTCAAATTCGCCTTTACGCCACTTTTCTAGAGTAAATTTCAGTTCAACGAACGTCATTACGTCCGACGTTACGTCACTCGGCAACGTCACCTACGTCATAGAAAATATGACTAAAATGTGTTTTTTAGTGTTCTTTAAGGTTTAGCGATAGCTACATTCTTTCGCGAGTTATTTACGCTAGTTTTGCGGTGTTTGTCCTCATTTTAAGGCGTTACGTTCGGTTTACGTCACGGCTTTTGGAACCAATTAATGACGTAGGGCGGGGTACGACTGTATTCCCGAAGACGACAACGTCATCGCCGAGCTCGGCGACATCTCCGCGGCTCCGCGCTCCTCCTCCGACGCCGACGCCGGCGGCTACCGTCCCGGCTGCTGGTCCGAGGAGGAAACGAACGCCCTGCTGGACGCGTGGGCGGAGCGCGACATCCAGGAGTCGCTGGCGCTCGCCCCGCACGAGCAGGCGTGCGTCTACGAGCGGGTGCGCGACCGCCTGGCCGCCGCCCTGCCCGGCTCGCGGCGCTCGCCGCAGGACTGCCGCCTGCGCGTCCGCAAGCTCAAGACGATGTACGCCAAGTCGCGCAAGGCCGCGGCGCAGGCCCGGGCGCAGGGCGCGGCGCGGCTCACGCGATCGCCGTACTACGAGCGCCTGGACAAGGTGCTGGGCGGCGCGGCGACGCCGCGAGGGGCCGGCGGAGCGCGAGGGGGCAGAGGGGCGCCAGGTGGGTGGCTGGGTGACGTGACGATACGGGAGCCACCAGGTCGATTTTTTTATAATAATATTAATAGCGTTTTATATAGCGCCTTTCACCCAAGGGTCACAAAGCGCCGCACAAGGGCCGCGAAGAGAATGGCATGTCAACGACGACGGAAAAAAACAACCGATAAAAACCAAAGCAATAAAAAATAAATGATTAAGGCTGCTTCGAATACACCGAAAGGTCGTGAAACTGGCAATCTATTTTGATAGATGTTTATTATTACAGCACCGGAAAATTACCCGGTGAGCTTGCAAGCTCCTTAGCGGATTCTTACATTGACACAACATTGATAGATAGTTGTTATGGGGGTCAAGGTAGAAGCGTTCACGTCGCGACCCCTGTCAGGTAATACTTGGTGTTGCCTGCGAATTCTACCAAACACTTCGAAGCCAAGCTGAAAGACAACGATGTCCAGAAGCTGCCCATCGTGCTTTGAAGAATCGCAAAGAAGAAGAAGATTACAGCAGCACGGACTGCAATGTTAAATCCTCCCATGGACTGCAATGTTAAATCCTCCCATAGACTGCAATGTTAAATCCTCCCATAGGCTGCAATGTTAAATCCTCCAATAGACTACAATGTTAAATCCTCCCATGGACTGCAATATTAAATCCTCCCATGGATTGCAATGTTAAATCCTCCCATAGACTGCAATGTTAAATCCTTCCATAGACTGCAATGTTAAATCCTCACACAGACTGCAATGTTAATTCCTCCCATAGAGAGCGCTTTTGAGGATCTGGACGAGTTCGACATGGACCTCAGCAAGGTGGGCATCGAGCGTATCCACGACGGCGAGCACATAGACTACTCGTCTACCGAAGAGATCGGCGGCTTCCTGCAGGACCCCAAACGTGAGTCGCGGTTCCGCACATATTATTAAATCCTCCCATAGACTTCAATGTTAAATCCTCCCATAGACTCCAATGTTAAATCCTTGCATAGATTCCAAAGTTAAATCCTCCCATAGACTTCAATGTTAAATCCTCGCGTACACTTCAATGTTAAATCCTCGCATAGACTCCAATGTTAAATCCTCGCGTAGACTTCAATGTTAAATCCTCCCATCGATTCCAATGTTAACGTCTCCCGTAGACTGCAGTCAGCCCACGGCACCTGGGTGTGTCCTGTGACCTCCTCCTGCACCTAGCCTGGCACAGCAGTCAGCCCACGGAAAACTGTGTCTGTCCCATGACCTCCAACAACAACAACAACCGCCATTCGCCACTAAGTGGCGGTGACGTCGCCACGTCGCCTGTGCCAGGCCATATGCACCTTGAGGCCATCACGTGAAGTGTCGAAGGCTCGTCGACAGGAAGTCATGGGACAGATCCAGGTGTCACGATGGGCTGCCTGACCGAGATGACTGGCAGATGCACCACCTGAGCTCCCTACCGTGTCAACTCGCCGCGCTTGGGTCGCCCGGCGCTCGGCTCGCCGTTGTGAGCGTCGCTCCTCCGCCCTCTGTTATAGACTGCATGTATAGACTCTAGGCTGTGTGTATAGACTACAGGCTGTGTGTATAGACTAGAGGCTGTGTGTATAGACTATAGGCTGTGTGTATAGACTATAGGCTGTGTGTATACACTATATGTGGCTGCCTGCAAACTGGAACCTTTGCAAAAAGGTGTCCATATAGTGTTGAAAGATCTTAACACTTTTTTCTCATTGCCAGAAAGGGTAAAACCTCGTATTTTCTACATCAGACTATAGGCCGTTGTGAGCGTCGCTCTTCCGCCCTCCGTTGTTGCCGGAGGGCGACTGCCTCCGACTTACCCGGTTGGCGTCCTTCACGAACCTCCTCCACCGCCTCCACCGCCCGCCCCCGTTGCAGTGGGCGCACCGCTGTGGAAGCCGTGGGACGTGCGCGAGACGAGCGCGCTCCTGGACGTGTGGCTGGCGCCCGACACGCAGGCGGCGCTGGCGGGCGAGCCTCGGGGCGCGCCGGGCGTGTACGGGCGCGTGCGCAACGCCCTGGCGGCGGCGCTGCCCGGCTGCCGGCGGACGCCGCACGAGTGCCGCGCGCGCGTCAAGAAGCTCAAGATGATGTACGCCAAGGCGCGGCGGGGTGGCGCCACAGGTCAGTTAGCCGTCCATCCGTCCGTCCGTCCATTTTCAGAAACCGCTCAAGCCCGTACAGGGTCGCGCGGTGAGCCGGAGCCTATCCCGGCAGACATAGGGCTCAAGGCAGAACCATACCCAGGATGGGACGCCAGTCCATCGCAGGGCACCGGGGTCAATTTAGTCCGTAAGCCAATTAATAATAATAATAATAGCATTTATATAGCGCCTTTCACCCGAGGGTCACAAAGCGCTGCACAAAGCTGCA